>PVJA010035594.1:0-21731 GCA_004027025.1 Myocastor coypus | reverse complement strand
AACGATTATTAGACATTTTTATTAAAAATATTATTTCAGTCAATGAGTGTTTTTCAATTAAAAGGCAAAAGTGTTAACAAAAAAGTTTTATGCAAGTAAAAATAACTTGCTAATGTCACTGTTCTCTCAAAGTATAGGAAAACACACCATACTGTACTTAGATTATTTAAAAGTATTGACAATAAAAATAAGGTATTAAAAAAAAAAAAAAAAAAAAAAAAAGATGCTAATAACAGGGCCAGTGAGGTGGCTTAACAGTAATTGTTGATGAGAATGTAGAGAAACTGAAGCCCTTATATATGAATGGTGTAAAGTACTTCATTCATTTTGAAAAAAAGTGTGAAGTTCAATTTATTAAATTAAAATTCCATATGATTAACATGGAAAGTTCAAGGATTTCTCCTCCATCACTAACCCATCAGGTATAATCTGTGCTTCATTACTAAAATCTTATTATTTCAAAAAAATAGACATATATAGTATTTCTCTAAACCTAGGACTTGAGAGGCTGAGGCAGAAATATCATCACTAGTCTGAGCCCAGCCTGGGCTACAAGTATATTCAAGTGCAGTCCGAACTGCATAGCAATGCCCTGTCAAAAAATTAAAATATATACATATGTAAGTTGAATCACGATGTATTCATTTTTTATAATTTTTTTCTTAAATTTACTTTTTGAGATTAATCTAAATTTTGACACATATCAATCATTTATCCCATTTTATTGCTGAACAATATTTAGCTTTATGCATTTACCATGAGCTGTGTATCTAGTCACCAGTTAAAATTTATTTGGATTAGTCAAGAGAAACACAGGACCATATGGCAGTACTCTATTGTACTTATTTATTGAGGACAACTGGGATATATGAAATCACAAATGAAGTCCAGTCCAGCAAGAGACCTCCTAACAGTTGCAGTTAGTGTTTCCAGAAAGAAAAGGACAGGAAAACACCCAGAAAAAGATTAATCAGAAATGAAGCTTATGTTTCTAGGTCAGTGGTAGTGAAAATACAGCATGTGTTCCACAGTGGGCTACTTGTATCATTGAAATTTCTAAACTATTCACCACCATAGGTCTAAGTGATGTCACTTAGAGTTAAGACAAGGCATCTATGGGTTAAAAGAGCAGCAGTATTTTGATTTACATATGGCCTTAGGGTTTATATCATTACTGAGTAGTAATATTTAGTACAAGCTGGTGGAGTATGCAGAACATGGAGACTCAAAATGTATATATATATATATATATATATATATATATATATATATATGGACTATAGTGGTATTTAAAACAGTTGAATAGGGCTGGACAGATAGTTCAGTGGCATAAGTTCCTGCTTGGCAAGCATAGGGTCCTGAGTTCAATCTGCAGTACTGAAAAATAAAAATAAATAAAACAAGTGAATGGGTAAGAATTTGAGTTTGGTGTAAGCAGACTTTGAATCATTGATTCTACTTGGTTATGAATAAACACATGACATTGAAAAAATATATAGGGACTTTAAATAATATGCAACATTTTTATTCTTAGGTATATACACAAAAGAAAAAAGAAATATATATATATATATATAAATGTATATATCAACAGAGATACTTGTACATAAAGGTTTATAGCAGTATTATTAATAGTGGACAAAACATGGAAATATCTATCAACATGTGCATAGATAAGCAAAATATGGTATATTTATAATGGGATGATTACTCAATCATGAAAAGAAATGTGATATATTCATACATGCTACAACACAATTGAACCTGAGAATTCTGATAAACATTTTATTTTTATATTTTAGCTATTATGATTAGTGTTGCAATAAATATATGAATAAAGATTTCCCTTTCAGATAGTATTTATTTTGGATATAATTGAATGAAGCCACTTACCAAAGTCCTCTGTGATTCCATTCATATGAATGCTTACAAAGGAAATCTATAGACATGCTAAGTAGATTACCAGGTGCATTCAGCTAAAAATTAGAGATAAATAAAAGATAAACCTGGGGAAATAGCTGAATGGATACAAGCTATTGAATTGATGAAAGTATTCTAAAAGTGACTTTGGTGGTGGTTGAGCTATCCATTGGCTTGTACAGTTTGCATGAGTGAATCATATAATATGAGAAAATTTTTTAATAAAACCAATTCTAAAAACTGAATGGTAAAAATATCCATTTACAAACAGGCAAAATACATGAAAAACATTTAACCAAAGAGAATATACACATAACAAATAAATCTATGAAAAGATATTCTATATTCAGGAAAATGCAAATTAAAACTACAATGAGATAATTACTATGAACCTACCAGATGAGCAAAACAAAAAATTGAGACATTAGATACTATCAAAATAATTGTCAATTACTTAAACATTGTGAATAGGACATTGTTATTTGATCTTTGACAAAGGGATCAAAAAGATATACTTGAGAAACAATTGCCTCTTTGATAAGTGATACTAAGAAAATCGGGTAACCACATCCAGAGTATCATTCAGAATATGCAGACCCATCTCTCTCTCTATGTACTAACCTAAATTCAAAATGGACCAAACATCTAACTGTTAAGACAGAAGCACTTAAACTGCTTGTCTTAGGCACTTTTTACTTGTTGCTGGGACAAATACCCGACTCTCAAAATGAAGGAAGGAAAGGTTTATTAACTCACAGTTACTGGAGGTTTCAGTCCATATTCAGCTGGCCCAAGCCTAAGAGGCACATGGCAGAGATCATCCAGTTCATGGCAGTGGAACAGCAACAAAATGGTGGCAGAGGTAGCCAACCAAACACGGCAGCAGAGCAACAGCAACAGCTACAGCTCTAGTCTGTCTCTCTGTCACTCTTTATATTACATTCAGGCTCTCTGTCTCAGCCTATCCACCTTAGACTACACCCATAATCCCAGAAGTATTCAGACCCATAATCCCATCAGTACTAAAACAAATAATCCCAAGGATCGTGAATCATGTCTCAAACTCTAGAAGTCCCTATCCACAATTGCATGAGGCTTTGGGGGGACAACTAGACATAAACCATAACACTGCTGGAAGGTAAAATATATAAATTTGTCAAAATATTGGCATAGGAAAGGACTTTCCAAACAAAATCACAACTGCAGTAGAAACAACACAAAGAATCAACTCATGGGGTCATATCAAGTGAAAATGCTTCTGCACAGGAAAGAGAACAACCAAGAAAGTAAAGACACAGCCTACAGAATGAGAAGCATTTTTAAGCTACTCATCAGAGAACTAATATGAACAATATATAAAGAGCTCACAAAACTAGATCCAAACCAAAATGAAAGATCCATTCAAAAAATGCACCAATGAAATGAATAGACTTTTCTCAGAAAAAATAAGTATAAGTGGCCAATAAATGCATGAAAAGATTGCTCAGGTTTGCAGACAAATAGAGATATGAAAATTAAAGCAATACTGAGAGTCCACCTAACTCCAGAAATAATGGCAATCTTCAAGAAATCAAGAGAGGACAGTATCAGGCTGAATATAGGAGTCATGTTCGAGGGACTCAGAGAAGATCAATTAAAAACACAGGGGCTGGGGAGATAGCTCCGAGGCACAAGTGCCTGCTGGGCAAGTACAAGGTCGTGAGTTCGAACCCTGGTCCCAAAAAAAAAAAAAAAAAAAAAAAAAACACAGACAACTGGAAGCAGGGGAGGTATATTCATCTTGATGCAAAAGTCAACTTGAAAGAAGAGATAGATCAAATAAAACATATGTACAAGTTAAAGATAGCATAAGAGGGGCTAGGGAGATAGCTCTGTGGCGTAAGTGCCTGCCTGGCAAGTGCAAGGTCATGAGTTCAAACCCCGGTCCCGAAAAAAAAAAAAAAAAAAAAGATAGCATAAGAAGGACCAAACATCACATAAAGTTGAGACGGTATGCAGCTGCCTTTTAAATATGAAGTGTACTTTTATTTTTACTTTTATAACTTTTTTCTTTCTTTTGCCCAAGTTCTCTCTCCAGAGTTGGTTTCCCCCACACCCCTTTACCCTGCACTTTTCAAATAAATTTTTGGCACCATTATTGGCTTATCTTCTTCAATTCTTTGTTTTTTGCAAGAATCTGGAATGCTTTTTGGTGTTTGTTTGTTTGTTTGTTTGTTTGTTTGTTTTGTATTTTAGGAAAGGCCCTACAGGGTGTTCAGGGACTCACTACTAGATCAGACTCATAATGATCCGCCTGTTTACAGGCTCCAAGAGCTGTAATTACAGGTGCGTGCCACCACGACCAGTCTCAACTGCCATCTTAGTGTGCCCCAGGAGCAAGGCCATCACAGCAGGCCCAGGGATCAAACCCCCATCCCCTGTGCCTGTTTGCAGGTGCTTTAATCTGCTGAGCTATTTGGCCTGCCCTGAATCTGGAATGATTTTGATTGACAAGTTATTTCCAAAGCTGTTACATATAACTGTTGGTGGAACCAGCTAGGAGAGTATATTTTAGCACAGCTAGCTCTAAGAATAAGGCTTCCATATTGGAAGCCAAGGTAAGACCTATCCTGATGATGCAGTGTAAAAACTAATTCCGGGTGGATGACCTCCAAAGTGATATAGGGAACTTCCAAATAATATAGGAGAAAAGTCATCTCCCAACCTGAAAAGTACCTGGTACGAGTTTGTGTTCTCTAAAACTGAAGAATAAATTTTAGGAACAAATGGAGGTAATGAGCAGAACATGTTTTTCAAGGAAAAGAAAGTTCCTGAGACAGGGACAGGAGTGGGGTCCCGAGCGGGTTGCCCCCAGGAAATTATGCAGTGAGGTGAGTGTAAGGTGGTGAAGAGCATGGAAACTTGCTTAGGTGGGCATGAGGTGGGACAAAACTATGGTCAACCAATGAGATTGCAAGCACCATTGCTTAGATAAAATTGATTAAAGCCAATACTGAATCGGGAATGGAGTAAACTGGTATGAATATGGAACAGGGTCACTTCCTGTTGAGGGTGGGGTTTCTGACTCATTTATGCTCTTTGAAGGTGATGGATAACCTATTTAGAGTATCAATCCATGATGCACATTCCTAGGGAAGTATTTGGCTACATTTGTTTGTTCCTTTGTGTCTTCAGATCTGGTCCACAGCAAGGGAGTCTGCCTCTTGCAAAGCTGCGAAGTCACCTCACCTTGTCTTCCATCTTGTCTCCTTGAGGGTCTGGCCCTGTCTGACTGCTTAGAAGGTTTCTGTCTAATTCAGCTGCTTACAACACTGGCACACTGTTTTTGTTTTTGTTTTTTTTTTCCTAAAATGTGATTTTTTTTCTTCTCTGTTTTCTGTCACTCTTTCATCTGGGCAGGGAATGCACGGGACTGTTCTCAGGGGAGCTATGTGCTGTTTTTCTGGCCATGGGGAGTAGGGAAGTAAATGTAGGCTTTTGTTTTTCCTTCTTAGGCACATATGCCTTATTGTTTATGCATTTGTTTATTCTGTATTGCTAAATTGGTGTCGTCTCTGCATACCCTGAATGTGTATGGCTTTTCTTGGTTTGTGTTTGGTCAAGGTGGTATCAAGTTACCCTATCACAAGGCCAACAGTTCTGTTGCCTTGCCATATGACCATTAGCCATTTTGTGTTCTTGTGTAACATTGTATATCCACTTTTAGAAGTACATCACCAGCCTCCTTCATCCTTTTTTTTTTCTTTGTCTTTCTTTTCTTTTATTTTATTTTTTAGATAACTAGCGTTACGAGCTAAACTTCTGAGTCTGGGAAACATCCGAGCTTCTAAGAGCAAGAAAATAAACATTTTTTTCCTTTACAAAAAGGAAAATTGTGTACCATCCCTTTAAGAAAGCTTGCAGAATCAAGTGACTGAGGGCTGGGCCCTGGGCAAATGCAGATGCAAGACTGGATGCCTGCTTCCATTCCAGTAGGGAAGGCTCAGTTTACTTAGCTGAGGGGCACATGGAAACTCAAAAACAATCCTGTCCATTTTAAAGGCAGAACCCAGAGCCTATAGGGATTCGCCTTCTGGTATAAGAGCTCACCTGAGGCCATCATCACCTGGCTTTTGTGTTTCCCTGTTCAAATGCAATTAAGTTGAATATCTACTTCTGATGCCTGAACAAAAACAGCCAATTAAAGTAACTGTTAAAAAAAGGTGCCATCCCAAGTGATAGCACTTCTATCAGAGTAAATAGAAGATGTGTTTTACCTATATGATTTCTCAGTTTAAGTTGGACTATCAAGAGGTTTCACAAGGAAGTTAAGAAAACTTTGGGAAAGTTCTGTTATAACTTCTGTGGAGTTTGAAATAGGCAAGGTCAACAGATGGTCCTGCCTCTTTCTTTCTAAAGATTTAGTGGGTTCACATCAAAAAGACAAGAAAAACATGCATTCCAAGCATAGTTTTAGTGTTGCATGGTACTATGATCAATGTGATAAACCTTTTGAAGGCTCTTAGGACCAATATCTGATTTATCCTGTGTACATAAGTGCATGGTTTTGCTCCTGCTGTGTTTCCTCTATTATCTGCTTCCAGTCATTTCATTGTTTAATCCATAACACATTCAGCTGTGTTATGCCCTTAAGTTTTTATTTCTTCCTTAGAGTTCTTACACTAGTGAAACTGTACAATATTTACACAATTAGGTCTGGTTTATTTCACTTATGGATATATGTTCAATATTCATCCATTTACATATGAAGTCTTCTAGCTTATCATTCTTTATAGCTGCATGAGTATATGCTCAATATACACCCATTTACATATGACATCTTTCAGCTTATCATTCTTTATAGCTGAGTGATATTCCATTGTATAAAAATACCCCATCTTTTTCAACCATTCTTCAAATGATGGGTATTTTGGTTGTTTCCAAGATTTGGTTATCATAAATTGTGCTACTATAAATATAGGTGCATCAATATCGCTATGGTAGGATGTTTTCAGTTCTTCTGGGAAAATTCCCAGTATGGGGATAGCTGGATTGAATGGGATTTCCAGTTCTAGTTTTTTAAGGATCTTCCATACTGCTTTGCATATGGTTGCACCAATCTGTATTCCCACCAGCAGTGGAGAAGGGCTCCTCTTCCCCCACAGACTTTCCAGCATTTGTTGCTGGTTGATTTCTTCATGGTACCCATTCTTTCTGGAGTGGGATGGTATATTAATGTTGTTTTAATTTGCATTTCATGGATGGCTAGTGATGTGGAGCATTTTTTCATATATTTATAGGCTTGCTGAATTTCTTTGTCTCAGAAGTGTGTGTTCATCTCAGATGCCCATTTCTGGATTGGGTCTTTGAATTTTGGAACCTTAATGGTTTTTAGTTCTTTGTAAATTGTAGATAGAAGACATTTGTCTGAATACTTATTAGTTAAAATCTTTTTGAAATTTGTAGGTTGTCTTTTCACTCTATTGGTAATTTCCTTTGACGTACAAAACCTTCTTAGCCGGAGGAGGTCCCATTTGTTGATGCTTTCAAGTATTAAACATGCATTTTGATTTTTGTCCATGAACTTTTTGCCTAACTCGATGTCTTCAAGATTTTCTCCCACTTTCTCCTCCAGGAGATTTAGTGTTTCTCTCTCAATGTTTAGATCTTTAATCCATTTTGACTTTAGTTTAGTACATGGTGATAGACTTGGGTCAAGTTTTAGTTTTTGGTGTGTAGAGAGCCAGTTTTGCCAGCACCATTTTTTTAAGAATTTTTTTTTAATTTTATTTTATTTTATTTTTTTCTTGTTTCAGAACCTTTGTTTGTTTATTCACTCATTTCTATGGCCCGCTCAGCCCACCCCGAGGGCAGGGCTGGTACAGCATGTGGTGCCGGGGCTCGAACTGTGGTCCCTGAAGCCGCCCAAGCTTCCCTAAGCAGGGGCTTTAGACCACTGAGCCATCCTGCCGGGCCCCACCATTTCTTAAAGAGGCTATCTTTCTTCCAGTAAGCGTGTTTGGCCCCTTTGTCAAAGATAAGGTGGAGAGTGTGTTTGTATTTGCTTCAGCATCTTCTAATCTATTCCATTGACCCTCAGGTCTATTTTTTTTTTTTTGTCAGTACGATGCTAATTTTATTACTGTAGCTTTATAGTATAACTTTAGGTCAGGAATTGTAATGCCTCCTGCCCTACTGCTCCCAATGTAAACTCAGTTACTGTTATACTCTCTCTCAAGTAAATTGTTGGTTAAAAAAAGGTATTATTTGAGAGTAAGATACTGGGCAAAATGCCATAGGCTAGACAGGCTACAATTTTGTACATCCTTGGATTTCTAAAGGTCTGCATAAAAATATGTAACTGCTTTGATCACATTCTATAGAGAGTTATTAGAATATCAATGATTGTTGGAAAATATCAATTTCAAGCTAAGTCAAAGATGTTTGATATTCAGAAAGCCAGTGATGTTAAGCTCAATTACCTATGTTATAGAGTAATAGTATCATGAAGCTTCTCTTCTGGAGGGTTGAAAACGTAATTTAACAGACTAAAAATTGGAGAAAAAGAAGGGCTATGAGAATAACCAATATTTTGGCCCTGGCCTTCAAGGTCAGTAAGGACTCAGGACATAAGAGAGCCTGTGCTGTAATATCCTAGAACTCAGAGGTGTCCCAAATTTTCTGGTCAAGGAGATTATGGGACCTCAGAGGAAAGGGATAAATGAACTATAGTGTGTCTAAGGAGAGTCACCCAGAGAAAAACATTCTCTCAGTCTTTCACAGAAACCAAACTGGTCAAGCAATGGCTGTGACTCATCCAGAAAGCTGACACTGACAACAGTTCCACAGAGCACTGTATACGGTTCCAAAGTTAATCCTGAGGAGATTTGACCTTGGAAGATACAAAAGATGAATGTTTTGTTAACAGGTCTTGCTTTAACTTGCCCTTGATCACTCAGCGGAAAAGCTTAATTACAAGGCATAAAACACAGAACTAGATTAGTATGATGAGCTGTAAGAGTCTTAAATCAACAAGCTCCAACATTCCCATTTTTACCAGTAACCCACTTCATTTATGGAACGTAGGACTATGTGTCCATCTACTTCCTCTCCGTTCAAAGACAAGAATTTACTTTCTTTTATTTTTCTGTCCTTACCAATATCAATTCGAAAATGTAGCATGCCCATACCCTGTGCTTTGTATTACTATTATGAGGACAATATGTAATGTGTGAATTATTGTGAATGTACTAGCAATGTGTTATGAAACTATCATATTGAAATTTCTTATTAAAAGTAATTAAAAACTTTTTTTTAAAAAAAAAGAATATACTCTTAAGTGAAATAAGTCAGACCTACATGTGTAAAGAAAAAGAGTTAATGGGTTCAAATATGGAAATAAAAGCCCTTTGGGTGGGGGTTTTCTTCTGTGATCTGAGGTAAAATGATTCTGACATCACTCTAAGTTTCTCTGATAGAGATAACTATCTAAGTTTTGTAAACTCACACAAGGGGCACTTTCTGTATGGAAGTCTCTTCCTTATAGAGGAGACATCACCTCCAGAAGTAGAGGCCTAGTTGTCTCTGAGGTCTGTACAGCTCCCAGGTTGAGCATATAGGAAGTCTTTTCTATCTATTCACTATGGATCTTGCCAGATTTGCCACTAGGCTATATCTTTGATGAGTGAGACAGGTTTGATCTTGACAATGTAAAATAACAAATTATCTACTATTATAGTACTGTTCAGTACAAACTTGGAAGTGGCAAGAAAGTAGAAGATGGTACTCTAGACTATGAGACTATGGGCCACTTATAGCATTTCTGCTTGAAACATGAAAAGTAAAATGAAATGTCTTATGTTCAGGCTTTTATGATGTTCTATGTCAGGAAGTTTTCAAAATCTAAGAGGAAGAACCTCTTCTTGAACCCCCATTTGTCTCTCAAGGGTGCATGTCTCTCTCTGATCTGCCCAATGAGAGCAGAAAATCTCTTCTACTTCTTATAGTTCCTAGGTCAATAAATCTGGTCCCTTCTTTAGTTGTTGATGTAGAAGGGGCTGGGAAGCATGCAGAGGAGTAATATGCCTTTAATAGGAACAAGAAAATCACACTGGATAAACTATTCTCCCTTCGACAGAGCCAAACTGAGCTGATAATAGTCAACATGTATTAGACATAATGTCTACTATGGTAGCTGACTTTACCATAGGAATGAGAAAGTGCATTAAAAAGTTT
This sequence comes from Myocastor coypus, assembly GCA_004027025.1. Lineage (NCBI taxonomy): Eukaryota > Metazoa > Chordata > Mammalia > Rodentia > Myocastoridae > Myocastor > Myocastor coypus. The sequence continues at coordinate 11,597 of PVJA010035594.1, read as the reverse complement.
GTTGATTATGACAAACTTAGTAGGATCTTATACACCCAGAAGACACACTATCCTTGTTTCATAACCAAATAACAGACATTCTGAGAGTATACTAGTATACATCCATCTTTCAAGGAAGAAGAGGCACAAATGGGATAACATTTCATGTATCAACCAGCCTCATATATTTGGTATAAGCTGCAAAAGCTTTAGATGGGGTCTTAGACACTGATAACTCAATTCGGAGGTGTAGGCTTTTTTGCGTTCAACAATTGGGTATCAAAGGAGAGAGAAAAGAGAAAAGCTAAGATTACAGCTGCTGTAATTGGTAAAGTTTTAAACACATTCAGGTCATCTAAGGAAAATTTCAGTGCCTCTGTTCACACATCACCATCTCCTCTAGGTAAAGCTTGGTAATCTTGAACATTATAGGTGAGCCAGTTCAACTCATACAGATGCGGGGACAGCTCATTCTATTTTTATTTCCTTCTGGAAAACTGTTCTCTAAGCCATTGGTAGGGTCAATGTGACCCCTAAGTCAGATTCTTATTCCTTCTCTAATGTATTATTTTGAATGTCAAAGATGTGGCCATGAGTTTCTCATTGTCCCACAATGCCTTGCTCCCGTTCTAGGAAGAGATATATTTTAAAAGAGGGAGAATTCTCAAATTCCAGTTAAGGTCAAAGTGGATTTTACTTGCTAGGACTACATCAGTTTTCCCTGACCAAATTAGCCAACAGATAAATACTTCTACATGATGTAATTGAGTATCTGGTAGGATAAATTCAGCTATGCTAGTAATTATAAGACTAAAAGACCCCAGTGGATTTCCCCACCAAAAGAAGTACTCAATCAAGAAAGAGGTATATAATAGCCTTTGGCATCTTGTAGACAATTTTCTCAAACATGGCCTTTTGAAAACTTCTCAGTCTCATTCTCCTTTAATAAAACCCTCAGGAAAATATAGCATGGTCCAAAATCTCCACTTAATTAATGAGGCTGTTATTGTAATCCATCCTCTAGTGGCAAATCCATATACAATTCTCTACCAAATTCTAAGTGGTACTAATTCGTTCTCTGTCTTAGATCTAGAAGTTACATTTTTTACACCCCTTCACATCCAGACATTCAGTTTCTGTTTGCCTGTGAATGAGAAAATTTCATTGGAAGAGAAAAGCAAAAATATACTTGAACAGTTCTACTGAGGAGATCAGAGACAATCCTCACATTTTGCTCAGGCACTAGAAAAGAGTTGAGGAACCTAAATCTAGGATACAGCATCATCCTGCAGTATGTAGATGACAATCTAATTTGCAAGCCAATACAGAAATTATAAACTATAACACTGTATAGAATCTCAAGTTTCTGATTAAGAAAGGATACAAAATCTCCAAAGGAAAGGCTCAAGTATCCCTCCAAAAAGTTCAGCATATATGCTTATGCTTGGAAAATAACAGTTGTCTACGTATTAGATGCAGGTTATCTTTGATCTTGGGCCTTCTGCCACCACACAACTCTGCTCCTTCCAAGAAATGGCAGGCTTTTGTACAATCTGGCTACCTATTTTTGGACTAGTAGCAAAGCCTTTATATGAGCCAATTAAGGGCCCAGAGTGTACATCTCTAGAATGAACAAAAGTGACCAATAGGGCCTTCAGGGCTATAAAACGTGACATTATTCAGGCTCTGATACTGGAAATACCTGACTTAAAAGCATTAATTTCTTTTGCTATATATCAGAAAAGGAAGGAATTGCTTTGTGAGTCTTGATCTAAAGGCTTAAGAAAAGAATATGTCCCAGGGACGTACTTTTCAAAGAAAATAGATGAGGTGGCTGCTGGCTGCCTTAACAGAGTAATAGCAGCTGTAGATATACTATCAGAAGAAGCTACTTAGTGAACTTGGATTGAGACTAAAAGTTCTGACTGCCTATCAGGACAAAGCTATTCTGCAGATGAAAGAATACTTGTGGTTAAAAAGAGAATGGCCTACTAGGGATCAGGCTATGCTCTTACACACCCTTAAGGTTAGTATCAAAACCTGCACTACTACTAAACCTGCTTCTTTGATGACTACAGACCCACAGGCTAGCCACTCTTGTGAACAAGCAATCTCCCAAATCTATGTAAACAGGAAAGACATCAGTGATCTGCCCATCCAAAATGCTCAGGAGGAAGTAGCTTTATCTAAGAAGGACATCAAAAGGCAAGTTATATATTTGTCTGCTCATAGCATGCTACTGAAGCTAAATCTCTTCCCCTAAGAACCTCTGATTTGAAAGCAAAGCGGGTAGCTGCTATTCAACATCAATATTAGGAAAAAGAGCAAAGTTAAAACACCTCTACTGACACTAGATATGCCTCTCTGGCATATCTAGATAGCAATCTGGAATGAAAGAGGCTACTGTCAAACAAACAATCATCTATAAAAGACAAAAAATTCTACAACTCCTAGAGGTTATACATCTTCCTAAACAGGTTGGAATCATACACTGTAAAGGACATCAGAGAGAAATGTCAGAAAGTAGCTTGGGAAATCAAAAGACTAATACGGTCAAAAGGGGCAGCCATATAGCCCCTTAAGAATCTAGCTGTATATTCAGTCCCTCAAGAACAAGTAAAACCAGTTTATATCCCCAAGAAGGATGAATGGATATTAAGAAAAGGAAGAATTAAAATGGGATTTGGGTGGTATTTTGGAAACAATCTGGTTTTTCCTCAAGGGATACAGTGGAATTGAGAAGAGATGCTATAATGAAAATGTCATTTGAGTTTTCACAGGATCAGGACTAGTAACAATCACCAAACAGGTCTTCAAAGCTTGCCCACTCTGTGCCCACAACAACCTAGGCAAACCTAAACAACCATCTTTAAAAGAACTTGTACAGAGGAGAGGGATATACTCTAGAGAGGATTGGCAATTAGACTTTATACATATGCTGCCATGTAAAATGCTTAAATAGATGTTGGTTGTGATTGATACCTTTGTAGGGTAGATTGAAGCCTTTCCTACTCATTCAGAAAAAGCTATAAAGGTAATCAAAGTACTTCCCCAAGAAATCATTCGTAGAGGAGCCATGCCCCACGCACACTCCCAACCATGGCAAGAGTGGCACTGAGGCCTGGTGAACTTCAGGAGCTTTGAAAATGTCACAACAAAGGAGCAAAAGGTAATCTCAGATTTTCAGCCTGCCTAGAAAAAGTTTAGGAGATTTGAACATAGAAGAAATTGGAAGTCACATAACTGAAATATCTGAAATAATAGCAACTGAAGTAAATAAAAAACTCCATCAGACTATAGAAGAAATCAGATCAGAAATAATCTCTCAGGTAAAAAAAAGATGACAACAATAACAAAAGAATTGCTCAGTACATTTAAAGAAAACATAGATATAAAGTGGAAGAACAGAAAAACGGTGAAAACTTGAATAAACAACATAGAATAGAGTTAGAAGGCATCAAATGGACTCAAACCCAGGAAATTAAAAATGCTATTGAAATGTGGTAAGACTGCTTTAATAAAGGTGAAGAGAGACCTTACAGACATTGAAGATAGGACACTAACAGACTGAAAAGAAAACTAACAAATTGGTGAAAAGTTTTAGCCAAGTGTCCCTCAGACAAAGTATTTCTATCTATAACAAATAAACAAATTTTAAAAATCAGGTCTCCAAAATTCAAGACCCAATCCAAAAGTGGGCATCTGAGATGAATATACACTTTTCAGATGGAGGAGCACAAGTAGCAAATAAACAGCAACATCATTTGTCATTTGAGAAATGCTAATTAATACAACACAGATTTCATCTCACCCCAGGAAAAATGGTTATCATCAAAAAGTCAACCAATAGGGGTTGGCGAATAGCTCAGTAGAATAAGCACTCACTTGGCAAACGCAAGGCCATGAATGAGTTCAATCCCCGGTCCCACAAAAAAAAAAAAAATCAACCAACAACAAATGCTGTATGGGCTGGGGGTTAAAAAAATAAAACTATCTCCACTGTTGGTAGGAGTACAGACTGGTACAGCCAGTATAGAATTCAATACGGAAATTTATTTTTAAAAAACAGCTAGGATTAAAAGTGCCATTAAACACAGTTATACCAACCCTGAATATTTTTCCAGGAGAACTGAAAACATCATACCACAGCAACATATGTGTACTCATGTATATAGCAGTGAAATTTTCCATAGACAAATCTTAGAAACAGCCCAAATGCCCATTAACTGAGGAACAGATAAAAGATACAATATTTTTATACAGTGGAATATTACTTAGGTATATAAACTCGAGGCTTTTATAGGTAAATGGATGCAACTAGAGGCTGTACTCATGGGTGAAATAAATCAAACCTTCATGTATAAACTTCATATTGTCCCATTAGTGTAAAAGCATAAAAGATAAAGTAAAATCTAGGAAAGAAACTGCTCAAATTGAATGAACAACTAAGCTGAGAGAAAGGACACAAAGGACAAAGAAATTGGAAAGCAAAAAAAAAAAAAAAAATATATATATATATATATATATATATATATATATATATATATATAAGCTTGGATAATTGTACTGCTAATTTCTGCTGGTCTATTGAAAGGAACAGCTAATGCTTAATTTTTTCTTTTAATTTTTTGTCTAATTTTAAAGGCTTCTATCTGGTAATCTGAACAACAATACACAATATAACAACTCTTAACTGAATTCCCATTATCTTGTTTAGAGAAATTCTGTATTATTTCTAATTTTGTTTCTTTTAAAAATAAAAACTTAAGGAATCAAAAAAAAATCATCCCTAGATGAGAAAGATCTATAAATCATAGCATGACAATGGGCTTTATTTTACCTCCCAAATAATGCAGAAAGTAGCAAAAGCTTTAGAAATAAAGTGCCACCTTCATTTTGCTTGTTATCCTCAATCTTCTGGAAAGGTGGAGAAAGCCAAGCTGACTCTAAACTGAGCTCTGGCAAGACTTGTGAAGAGACATCTGAATCCTAGCTCTAATTGCTCCCAATAACACTCATGAGGATTCATAACTTGCTCTGAATTGAGCTAACTTGAACCCTTTACATAGAAAGCCATTTATATCCTCTGATATAATCTTAGCCCAAGAATTACTACATTCTTACAATATGTCATCTATCAGGACCAAGTACAATAAGCTATGTAAATGCATGGGAATATAGTTCTGCCATCTCCAGGCACTGGGGATCACCCACTGCCTGCTCTGGAGACCAGATTTTTGTAAAAACATCAGCAGATCATCTAAAGCCAAAGTGGAAAGCCCCCTTGTCAGTTACACTCACTATAGTAATCTAGAGATAAATACACACATTTATGTTTCTACACTGAAGAAATCACCATATGAACTGTCTAAACAATGAAATCATCCAAAAGAAAAAAAAAAGCTACTCTTATGAACCTCTGAAAAATTTGGAATTTCTCTTCAGAAAGCTTACCTCCAGAACTTATACAGATATTTAAACAAGACCATGGTAATATCAAGGCTCTTAGACTGAACATAATTTATCTGACATACCTCTCTAACATCCATTCTTCTCTACAGAATGTGTGGATGTCTGACTTGCTCCTCACATCAGCACTAACTGCAAAGTTTCTTTGTCCCATCAAACAGGCAGCTCAACTGTTACTAACACTTCTCATTTTCTGGTGTGTTTTTCTTCCCCTAACCAAGCCGCAAGCCACAATACCCCAAGGTGGTGGGAGAGTACTTACTGATGCAGTTTCCCACCCCTTTCTGATTGAAGAACCTTTAAAACATAGATTTCCACTCCTTCAGTGTCCCTTAAAAATCTAAATTTGACCACTATAGAAATTCGCTGTCACACATGAGGCTATGAAGCTAGCTTTTGTCACACCTGCATGTAGCATGTGCTTTTAATTTTATTTTTATCTCCCTTTTCCCTTTGTTCATCCCAAGTTGACTCTTCAAAGCTAGTATCTTCCATAGCCATTTATGCTGTCCTTCTTCAGCACAGTTTTTGGCACCATTACTTAGTTGTCTCATCCAAATCTTTGTTCAAGGCAAGAAGAACCTAGAATGCTTTTGATTGGGTATCCATTTCTACTGTATAAAAACAGTTCCTGCCTGACACAATAGGCGTGGTTAAGCAGCAAGGAATATTAGCTGCCTATTCTACTCCAGACTTCTGTGAGACAAACAGTACCTAGCATTATACACCCTCACTGCCAAAGTTAGTCCCAGGAAAATTTTTTCTCCTCTGAGCATGCATAAGTCTAAGAGTCAGGTCTGAACGCTCACAAGAGTCACCTATCTTCCAGCAGTCTGTCATGCAGACACTGAAAAATCCATTGCATAGTGCCCACTGATCCCCAACAAAAGAAATCTCAGAAATAAGGCTGCCCCTGCTGCAGTTACCTACTTGAACAGCTGCTACAAACAGGACTAGAGAGAAGCACTCTCAAACTGAATAACCTCCATAAAAACTCAAGACTATAAAGATGGACAAAGAAGAGGGTGCCTTATAAGAGTAAAGACTACAGACCTGCTAAGGAAACACTCATCTGAAAATATATAGGAACTTTTTCCTTGTTCTTTTTGTTTTTTTCTTCATTATTGGTACAGTTTTCTAATTCTTTTTTACTTTTGGTGGAGGTTGGAGTTTAACCACCCATATGGTTGCTCCCCCCCCCCATTTAAGTACTACTTTAATTTACATGTTTGGATAGGCACCTTTTTATTTCCCCTTTCTCCCCCTTAGAGTCTTTCTTTATTTCAACTAGTTCACTTAGTATTATTTTTTATTATTTTCTGTTCCTCTAGTTTCATCTTTACTCACTATTATATAAACTTCTAACCAGTCATATCTGCTACTGTTATCTAATACCACTAATTTCCTTTAGTCTTTAACTTGACCTAGCACATAAATTTTACCACATTATCCAATCTACCACTTCCTTTTTATTCACAATCTATTGCTTTTCTTCTATTTTCTTCATACTTTCACATCCTTAACCTTAGGAATCAATAGGTAGTTAATTATATCTTACTATAGTTGAATATAGCTTTAAACTTAAAAAGAGTAAATTGTTCTGTTAAGAGAACATTTACTATGCATAATTTTCTGATTTGTCTTAGGTTATATTATTCCAAGTCTTGTAGATAGAGTTAAATGTGAAAAAGTATTAGTTACTGCAGCTTGTCATTTTCCAGTTTATGTTAGATACCATTGTTATTACTGATTGTACTAAGCTAGCCAAGGTGACACAGCTATTATACTCAATTGATACTTTTTGTATGCCAATATTTAGATTATCTGGGGGCAATACACAATATTACAGGTAAGTAGCAATGAACTAGATGCCAAGCCAAACAGGACACAACATCTCATTGCTAAAAATATAGAAGAGATACAGATGTAGGACACATCAAAAGGCCTAAAATCAGCAAGATCTAGAACACTCATCTAAAAATTAGTCATTCTCTAAAGAGTTTAGATACTAGGAATAAAACTACCTACCTTAAGTAACTTATAAGCCTCAACATGGAAAATAGTGAACAGTAAATAGAAAATGAGAAGACACAGAAGCAAGATGAACCCTAAAACACCCAGGTCCCCCAAAGCAAGTACAGAAAGAATTAGAAGAAATCAAAGCCTCCCATCTGAATTTTATAAAATGTTAACAACAGAAGTAACAAAGGAGATTAATAAATATCTAGATTAAAACATGTCAGAAATAGTCACATCAGCAGCTAGAGATGATGACAATAATGAAGGAAATAACCAATGAATGTTGAGCAAATACAGATAAAAATAGTTTTAAGAAATCATAAATATTCAAAATAAGCAAAAAATGTATGTCATAAAACACGTACAGATAGCCTGGGGATTTTCAGGTTGGCTCAGTGGTTTAATTTCTTTTGCCAGTAATCCCAGTCAGGCACAGGGGATGGCTGTTTGATCCTTAGACACACCCTTAAGGTAGGCTGAGCCAGCACTGTGAGGGGATATATATATATATCCTGGAGATAAAAATTTTATTTGTGTATAGGTAGTAGAATAAACCAATATGAAGACATAATATCATATGTAGAAGACAGGGTTATGGTTGATGATCATCAAATGAATGGCTTCTTAAAAATAGCAAGAGTCAAAGAAAAATCAAATAGCTGATAGATGATGCAAAAAAATATTGAAATCAAAGAAGAATCAGAAAATAACACAAAGGTCATAGAAGATCTGTTCACAGAAGTGGTAATAGAAAACTTTCCAAAATTGGAAAATAATTTAACAGAGAAATGATGCACACAGAACCAACAAACAAACACTAAGGCACATATTATATTTTTCTTATCTTTTGTGAGACAAGGTCTCGCTATGCTGTTGAGGCTGACCTTCAGCTCACTTTTGTAGCCCAGGCTGGTCTCGAACTCACACCAATCCTCCTGCCTCAGCCTCCTAAGTGCTGGGATTACAGGCATGAGCCACCACACCTGGCTAAGGCACATAATATTGATTCCAGAAATTCAATACAATGAGGTAAAAATAGAATCTGTCAGAGAAAACAAATGAATTGTCTATAAAAAAGAATCTCATGAGAATCACAGACTTTTCATGAAAAACCATTAAATCCATGAGAGATTTAGAGCAAAATATTTCAAGCCCCAAAAGAAAACAACCTCCAACCTAGACTATTGTATACTGCAAAAACTGTCTTTCAGAACTGACAGGAAAATAAGGTATATAAAAAACAAAGAAAACTTGAAGAAACTCATGAATGCCAAACTGTTATTCCAAAAAGTAATGAAGGATATCCTAGAGAAAGATAACGAAGACAACAACTCCAATAATCCCAATAGAAGAAATCCACCAGACAAGGCAAACAATTAAACAAAAGGAAAACATTGGGAACCAACACAATGAAAATAATACATTTTCATTTTGATATGTTAATGTATGTCAGTTAAAACCATAAATGTAAACACTTTCAATTTACTTATCAAAAGAAACAGACTGAGGGCCATCTAAATAGTTCAGGGGATTAAAGTGCCTGCTTAGGCACCTGGAGCAGCCAAGTTTGGATCCAGCCTGCCAAGCCAGCCCTGCCCCCTGTGCATGCTGAGGCAGCAATTAAGACTGGGTGTGGTGGTGCACACTGGGATTCTCAGCTTTTGGGAGGCTGAACACAGGCATATCACTACAAGTCTGATCTATGTAGTAAGACCTGGTAGATTCTGTAGACCCTGTACTAAAATTTTAAAAAAAGAAGAAACAGATTGGAAAATGGATAAAAACAAGATCCAACAATGTGTTTTTTCCTGTTTTGTTTTTGAAAGAAGGACTTTCTCTATAGTTTAGTCTGGTCCTGAGTTTACTATGTCACCCAGGCTTTTCTTGAACTTGTGGTGATTTTCCTGCCTCAGCCTCCTGAGTGGTAGAACTACAGGCATGCACTATCATATCCAATGATCAAACAATATAATCTATACAAGAAACATTTAACTCAAAATGAAACTCACAGACTGAAAGTCAAAGAGTGGAAAATTATATTCCATACCACAGGAAGCTAAACAAAAGCAGGGGTAGCTACTCCCCTTGTAGACAAAATGTATTCTAAGCAAAGATTGATCAGAAAAGACAAAGAAGGCCATCATATACTTGTTAAGGGAACAATTCAACAGAAAAAAATAACAAACATAAATATATATGCAACAAGTACCAATGTACCCAACTATGTGAAACGAACAATAATGAATAGGAAAAATCAGATAAGCACTAATATAGTTACAGGAGACTTCAACATCTCACTATTACAAATAGACAGATTAACTAGATGAAACAGCAAAGAAACAACAGACCTCAAAGAAATCTTTCAACTGAGTAGATATCTACAGAGTTTTCCGTGCATCAAGAACAAAATACACATTCTTTCAGCAGTACACAAGACTCTCCAAAATAGATCATATACTAGCCCATAAGTCATGCTGAAATAACCCCAAAGGAATTGAAATTATACCATGAATATTGTCAGGTTATAATGCAACAAAATTGGAAAACAAAGGCAAAAATACCTACATAAACATACAAAAATCAAGAAAGATGTACAGAACAACCAATGCATTATAGATGAAATTAAATAAATTAAGTGATGGCCAAATAGTTCAGCAGATTAAAGCACCTGCAAGCAGACACAGGGGCCAGCGGTTGGATCCCTGGGCCTGTCATGCCAACCCTGCTCCCTTAGGCACACTGAGGCAGCAATTGAGAATGGACGTGGTGGCACATGCCTGCAATCCCAGCTCTTGGGAGGCCATAACAGGCAGATCACTATGACTTTGATCATCTAGCAGTGAGACTCTGAACATTCTATAGACTCTTCCCTAAAATATATATAAAATGTAAAATATAAAAAAAGAAATTAAACAATCTACATAGGAGTTTATGGGACACAATGAGAAGTCCCATGAAAGAAATTTATAGCGGTGAGTTCCCACATCAAGAAAACAGAGTAGTTTTAAATAAACAACTTAATGTTGAACCACAAGCTTGCATATAAACGAGAGTAGGTTTGTTATGGTTTATGTCTAGTTGTCCCCCCAAAGCCTCATGGAGTCATTGGGCGGGGACTTCTAGAGTTTGAGACTTGATCCATGATCCCTGGGATTATAGGTTTTAGTACTGATGGGATTATGGGTCGAAGTACTTCTGGGATTATGGGTGTAGCCTAGGGCGGGAGCTAAGGCGAGAGCCTGAATGTAATATAAAGAGAGACAGAGAGACAGATTGGAGCTCTAGCTGTTGATGTTGCTCTGCTGCCGTGTTGGTTGGCTACCTCTGCCACCATTTTGTTGCTGTTCTGCCGCCATGAACTGGATGCTCTCCGCCCTGCTCCACTCAGCCTTGGGCCAGCCCAATATGGACTGAAACCTCTACGAACTGTGAGCTAAATAAACCTTTCCTTCCTTCATTTTGAGTGTTGGGTATTTGTCCCAGCAATGAGCAAAAAGTAACTAATACAAGGTTAAACTCAAAAGCATATACAATGAAATTATAAACATCTGAGCAGAAAGCAATTCAACTGAGACTTATTAAACAGTATAACAAGATAAAGAGTCAATGAAACTAAGAGCTTGTTTTGTGAAAGATTACATAAAGTAGACAAATCCTTAGCCAGTCTTATCCAATAAAAGAAAGTGAAGAATCAAATTAATGCAATTAGGAAAGGAAAGGATAAAATCACAATGAACACTGCAAAAATCCAAAATGGCATGAATACCTAATTTGAGAAACTGTACTCTAAAGAGATGAAAAAAAAAAGAATTCTCAGAAGAATTGGATAGATTCCTAGACACATATGAATTAACAAAGTGAATCGAGAAAATATAAAAATTCTAAATAATCCAATATCAGTCAATGAAATTGAAGAAGTAATTAAAAATTATCAATAAAGTAAAACTTAATGGAAATTTACTGCTGAATTCTACAAGAACTTTAAAGAAGATCTAATGGTGTTACTCCTCAAATTCTTAAAGATATTCTAAGGAAAGGCATACTTCCAAATTCATTTCTTGAAGCAAGTATTGCCATGACACCAAAACAAGAGAAGGCTTTTTTTTTTTTTTTTTTTTTTTTTTTTTTTT
>PVJA010035593.1:10474-21820 GCA_004027025.1 Myocastor coypus | reverse complement strand
TCCCCAGGTTTTCTGATAGAATGAAAATATATACTACACATTGTGGAAATGAAGGATATGGTTTTTGCTTTTACAGTGGCATTTAAAACCTGAATTCGTGCCTTTTTAAAAATTTTTGGGTTTTTTTGACATATATAGAGTTTTACTAAGTAGTTTAGGCTGGCTTCACGCTCACATTGGTCTTCCTGGCTAAACTTCCTGAGTGCTAGGATTATAGGCAAGTGCCGTGAAGTCCAGCTCAAACCTTATAATTTCAAATTTGTTTTCAATTTGCTTTGGCTTGAATTTCTATCATATATAAACCATTATTTATGGTAACAGTATAATATAGACACATTGAATTTAGAAATATGTCAGAACAGCATGTGTTAAAAAGTAAGGAAATACTTTTTAAAAAAAGTTTTAAAAAATTATGGTGTCAATTCATTTGAGTAAGGTAAAAGAGCATGATGCAAAGAGCATAATAAAGGATGGATAGAAAGAGCACATTTAAGCATAACATAACATCACTTTTGTCATAAAGGTCCTTCATTGTAGATGTGTAATCACATTTATTCTTTAGAATACTCCTATTAAAGAATTATTTTAATTTAATGAGATTTTTATATTAGGAAATAGATTTATTATAACTTTTGTTATAACAAAACAGTTTTAAGGTACTTTTTTTTTTTTTTTCTTTTTGAGACAGGGTCTCGCTGTACAGTTCAGGCTAGCCTTGAGCTCAGTTTTGTAGCCCAGGCTGGTCTCAAACTCTCACTGATCTCCCGCCTTAGCCTCCCGAGTGCTGGGGTTACCAGGGATTGAACTTAAGGACCTTATGCTTGTCAGGCAGATGCTTACATCACTGAGCTATCTCCCCAGTCCTACGTGTACTTTCATTAAGAGCTTTTTTTCTGGTAAATAGCTATGATACTATAATAAATGTGTGATTATAAAATATATTTACCTTACATAGTGTATTTGTTTTGTTTGGAAGGAAGGATTACGGTTTTTTAAATAATCAGTTTATAAAAAACGAAAATGATTCAAGAAAATTCAGTGCTTTGTATAGTGGTTCCTACACAAAGAGGTATAGAGGCCAAATGTGGTGGTGTACCCCTGTAATCATTGGAAGGCTGAGGCAAGAGGATTGCTGTTATTTCAAGACCAACCTCAGCTACATAATGAGTTCAAGGCCAGCACTTACAAAAAGGAACATAGAGTATACTTTTTTTTTTCTCTCCTGTGGGACCAGGATTCAAACTCATGATCTTGCATTTGCCAAGCAGGCATTTGTGCTGTGGCGCACGGCCCTATCTCCCCAGTCTCAAGTATACATTCTTTTAAAAGAAAAAAAAAAAAAGGAAAAAAAAATATATATGGAAGTAGGAAGCATACAGTTAGAAGATAAATTTGAGTAGATGGTTTTCCCTTTTAGCAAGGACCTAATATTTTTCAGGTTGATTTTGTCTGCAATATGTTAGATTACTTACACATGTCTAATCCTGTTTTGTAGCTTGTTCTTTTCAAAATTGATTTAACAATGTAGTTTTTAGAGGCAAGAAACCAGCAGTCATTTTTGTTTTAATCAGACATATTTCTTTTTTTTTTGCTTTTTGAGACAGAGTCTCACTATGCAGTTCAGGCTGGCCTTGAGCTCACTTTTGTAGCCCAGGCTGGTCTCGAACTCACAGTGATCCTCCTGCCTCAGCCTCCCGAGTGCTGGGATTACAGGCGTGCGCCACCACACCCGGCTACATATTTCACATGTTATACACTAATGGCATTTTTATGTTTCTTTATAGATTAGAATATGGCTACATATCCCTGCTGTCATGCAGCATATTATACCTTTTAGGACCTATGTTATCAGGTGAGTTTATAAAATTTTCCCCCATTATTAACATACTTAAATAATTTATAGTACAGAATTGTATTTGTTTGTTTATTTACTTATTTATTTTTATGGCTGGCTCAGCCTGCCCTGTGGGTGGGGCTGGTGTAGCATGTGGTGCCGGAGATAGAACCTTAGTTCCTGTGGTTGCCTAAGCTTTCCTAAGCAGGGACTTTAGACCACTGAACCAACTCACCAGCCAGAATTGTAGTATTTGAACATTTCTTACAGTCACATTCTGTATAAAAAACTCTTTCAAAAGTTTGATGTATTGTATTTCTTATAGATGTATATGAATTTATCTTTAATATTAACTTCTGTTTTCTTGGCTTTTTGAGACAGTTTCTTACTATATAGTGCAGGCTGATCTTGAACTCTTAGTGATCCTCTTCTCCCAGCTTCCTGAGTGCTAGGATTACAGGAATGCAACACCATATCCTATCTATCTATCTATCTATCTATCTATCTATCTATCTATCTATCTATCTATCTATTTATTGTCTTTTTGAGACAGGGTCTCGCTATGCAGTTGAGGCTGGTCCTGAGCTTACTTTTGTAGCCCAGGCTGGTCTCGAACTCGCATCAGTCCTCCTGCCTCAGCCTCCCGAGTGCTGGGATTACAGGTGTGAGCCACCACACCCTGCCCACCATATCCTATTTAATGTTAACTTCTTTTTTTTTTTTTTTGTGGGACCAGGGTTCGAACTCACGACCTTGCACTTGCCCAGCAGGCACTTGTGCCTTGGAGCTATCTCCCCAGCCCCATAACGTTAACTTCTTAATAGTTTAGGTTGGCCTTAGTTTTTTACATATTATGTAAAATTAAGAGATTAATAGTCTTTCTGGTTTTAATCAACAGATATATGCTAAATATTATGTTATGGGCAGTGGGAATATGGCAAAGAAAAAAATAAGTTGAAACACTAGAAAAAAATATGTAGTATGGTACATCAGACAAAGTACTATAGGATGGCTTATAGTGTGTGTTTGTGGGGTATTTGAGAGTCTCAAATATATTTTACTGTATAGTTAGTCTCAAATATATTTTACTGTATAGTTCAGGCTGACCTCAGACTCAATGTATAGCCTATGGTGGCCTCAAACTCTAGCTGTTCTTCCTACCTCAGCCTCCTAAGTGCCTGGGGTACAGGCCTATGCCACCATACACAGCTATATTACAAATTTAAATATGGGAATGCAGAAGGTTCATTATGGAAAAGATGATGAATTTTATTTATGTCTCAGTTTAAGAAGGAAGTAGAACAGCAGTTCTCAACTTGTGGGTCATGACCCCGGAGGAGGTCAAATAACCAAAATACGGGTCACCTAAAGTCATTCCAAACCATAACTGAGGCAAAATTACAGTTTTGAAGTAGCCACCAAAATTATTTTTGGTTTGGGGTCACCGCAACATGAGGAACTGTATTGCGGGATCAAGACATTAGAAAGGTTGGGAACCAGTGAAGTAGAGGAAGGGTTGTGTGAGTAGATTTAACATATGAAATGACAGTTCTAAGAATTCTTTTGATTAAAAAATGTTGGAGGTTCTTTATTCCTTTATCTTACACAAAACTACGAGTGCCTGTTATTTTCTTGATACTATTTGAGTTTCTGGAGAAAGATCAGTATAACAAAGATAGTAATAATATCATAGAGAAGATAAGGCTTTTCCGAAAGGTAACACCTTAATCAGTTAATTAGCTGATGATCAGAGGATACACATTGGTAAAGCAATACAGAAGGAACAGAGGGACATAGGCCTTGAAGTATAGAACATGTAAGAATCTAGAAATAGATGAGTGTGGAACCTAATATATAAGGGAGTGTAAATGTGATAAGAGGTTGAAGTGATAAACAGAGCCAGATTATTCAGGATCTTGTGTACCACTGTGAATTTTGGATTCAATTTTTAAATTTAATTTTAACAGTGAATCTATTGAAGTTTTTATTTTCAGGATGAGTCCTGATGTTTTTTAAAAGATCTTTCTAGTCTTTAAGTTTATTATAAATTACAGTAGAACTGGAATAGAAATTTGGCTTATTAAAATGTCAGTGCAATAGTTTTAGAAAGAAATATTATACTAGCTGTGGTAATCATAGTATATAAAAGGAAAAGATAACCTTGTGGATTACACCAACATATACCCTGTCATATTTCTCTGTTATACTGTGTGTGCTGTTAACAAATGTGAAAGACTAGGAGAACTTAAAGACAAAACTTCATGTCAGTAGGAGATTTAATTGATACTAGCAAATTAAAGTATGAGCCTGTAGTTCAGAACAGAATGATAAGAGTTTGTCAGCATAAGCATAAATCCGAGAAACCAGTGGAGAGACACTATAGAGCTATAATATCAGTACATCTTGAAGAGAACCCCATACCAGTTGAGGTTTTTTTTTGTCTTGTTTTTGTTTTTGTTTTTGTCTTTTTGAGATAGGGTCTCACTATGCAGTTGAGGCTGGCCTTGAGCTCACTTTTGTAGCCCAGGTTGGTCTCGAACTTGCACTGATCCTCCTGCCTCAGCCTCCCAAGTGCTGGGATTACAGGTGTGTGCCACCACACCCTGCTCATACCAGTTGATTTTGCTGTGTAAAAAAACAGATCCTGATTTAATATCTTTTAAAAAAGCCATTTATAATTTTTCTGGTTGTTTAGATAGTTGTGTTGAGCTGGGCTGACGGCTAAAACTTGATGGTTTAGTACAGCCTCACTTACATGTTCTGTAACTAGCAAGTTGGTAGAGGGAGAATCATTCATATACATGCTGTAGTTGTGTTGCTGTCATTGGGGTAATCAGTCAAACTTCTATTCTATGTGGTAAGCTAACTTTTCCAGGTAGCTGAAGTTTACAGTAATGGAGAACAAGCTAAAAGGCTTTTCATTTTCTGTATACCATGTGTGTTACCACTCTGTTGATCAAAGCAAGTTACATAGCAAAGCCCAAATTCAAGAGGGTAATGAAAGAGATGAAAATCCTTTTTGTTTTTCTTTATTCTTTTTTTTTTTTTTTTAATTTTTTTGTTTCAGAACCTTTATTTGTTTATTCACTCATTTTCATGGCCGGCTCAGCCCGCCCCGAGGGCAGGGCTGGCACAGCATGTGGTGCTGGGGATCGAACCGCAGTCCCTGAAGTCGCCCAAGCTTTCCCAAGCAGGCGCTTTAGACCACTGAGCCATCCCGCTAGGCCCCTGTTTTTCTTTATTCTTTTCCCATTCTCACTTCCATCCCCACTGGTGATAAAACTCAAGGCCTTGTGTATATTTTAGCCTAAGTGAGTTGCATCCCTGGTCCATAGATTGCACTTCTTAATAGTAGGAGTCTCAAAGTCACATTGTATAGACGTCTATGCGTAAAAATGGGAAGAATGTGGGTCATTTTGCAGTCTATTATAGCTCCTAAGAAGTACTAATATTAAAAAGTTAGATTCAGAGAAGGAGCTAGCCGAAAAGATTAGTCCAGGTATGATGAGAAAAGTATGTTTGAGGATTTTAGAAGCAAAACGAATGCTTAATGTACACATTAAAGATTTTGGCTTTTAGAGGAAGAAATGTGCTGTTTCTAGGAAGTCTACTAAAATTTACTAACATAGGAACTTTAAGAAAGATAAATCTTTGCTTGCAATGTAGAACCTTATGGTATTCACAACAGGGCCATAATTCTCACATCTTGCCGCCAGGTGACTTGAGCCACTGGTGGTTCCTGCATGAATGTGCTGTGCATGATTGTACCACTTTTACCCCCAGTGATAGAAGTCACCCAGTGAGACAGTCATGTAGTTACCACCAGTAATAACTTAAGTCAGCTGGAATGTTCTCAGTGACTTGGCTCTTGGCAGTTGCTGATTCAGGTTGAACTTGGAACTAAAAAGACGATGCTGCAGGCCAAAAATCCCATAAGGTTTATGTAATGTAGTCTTAAATTGGAAATAAATCTAAGGATGCCAGGTTCCACTGTACTAAATATTATGGAAGTATGGAGAAAAGGAATGCTAAACTTGTGGGTGTTCTTTAGAAGTGTTTGTGAAAGATCACATTTAAAAGGTGTTTTTCTTTCGTTGTTTTGTGTATTTTATATTTCTGAATTGTTCAGGTACTTATGCAAGCTCTCTGATCAAGAGTTAAGACAGAGTGCAGCTCGTAATATGGCTGACTTAATGTGGAGCACAGTGAAAGAACCGTTGGATACAACATTATGCTTTGATAAAGAAAGCCTGGATCTTGCATTTAAATACTTTATGTCACCTACTTTGACTATGAGGTTGGCTGGATTGAGTCAGATAACGGTAAGCTGTATTTGTTTTATTTTTTATATCATTTTTCTTGTCAGACTATCAGAATGATAATATCCACTGTGAAATCCTTTGTTATGCTGAGCATTTTACATGGATTAATTTGTACTGTCTTTACAAACAATTTCTGTATTTTCCTCATTTTAAATATGAGGAGACATTTATAAGGATTTATACTTTATGTCTGCTTGATTTCATTGTCTAACTCAGCAGTTTTTAAATTTTTTAGTTTTTGAAGCCAGATCCAGTGGTGCACAGCTGTAATCCCAGTACTCTGTAGGCAGAGGCAGATGGATCAGTGCGAGTTAGAAGCCAGCCTGGGCTACATAGTAAGGTCACGTCCAGCCTGAATTGTGTAGTGTTAGGGATTCATCATATTGTCTAGGCTGTCCCTGAAGTCCTGAGCTCATTCAGTGGGCCCAGTTTGGCCCCTCAAGTAGCTGGAACTATAGGCACGTACCTCTGCATCTGCTCACCATTTAAAAATAAACTAAAAACTCCATACTTGTTACATTAAAACAGTGTTTTGAAAGAAAAACGAACTGTAGGCAGTAGTTACTCAGCTTGCCAGGTAGAAGACAGATTAGTAGATCATAGGTGAATTTGATAAATAATATCATTTCTATAATTTAAAATTATTTACATGAGAAACTGCATAAAAATGTGCATTCTTGGCTTCTCGGAGAAGGAATAGAAGGAAGAGTAGGTAATGATAATGTTGGGTCTGTTTTCTTACATGGCAATAGTTCGTTAAAAAATAAGTTACTTTTTATGGTTTGTTTCTATAGTCCCCTTTAGCTTTATTCCTTTACATTTCCTGTTGTGTAGTGTGGTTATTTTGCAAATTTGAAGTAGCTAAATTTTATCCATGTATTAGGCTTCATATATATTGAAAAGATAACATTATCAAACATAAGTCTTTAATGGGAACCTTTCCTGAAATCTTGTGTTTATAATGACATAAGTTGTCTTGCAATGACTATTGTTTTATTCCTCATTCAACTTTTATTTTTCTCTATTGTATTTATCATAATTAAGGGAAGGCATGACTTTTGGAATGAATTTGAGTATTTTAATACTAAAGGAAGTATGATTTGGAAGTATGTATCTGATTATCTGTCTTATACTTTATAACTTTAATCTAGTTATGATTAACATTAAAACAATTGCTTTAGTATGTTTTTTTGCCATTTAGTAACATATTCAAAAGTAATTTGGAGAAAACTTTCTTTTCTCTAAATGATAGAATCAACTCCATACCTTCAATGATGTGTGCAATAATGAATCATTGGTATCAGACACAGAAACGTAAGTAGCAAAAATTTGTATGTAAGTATACCATTTTAATATGTACCTGTTTATACAGGTTTTTTTTTTTTTTTTTTTTTTTTTGTCTTTTTGAGACAGGGTCTCGCTATGCAGTTGAGGCTGGCCTTGAGCTCACTTTTGTAACCCAGGCTGGTCTTGAACTCACACCAATCCTCCTGCCTCAGCCTCCCAAGTTCTGGGATTACAGGTGTGCGCCACCACGCCCAGCTTTTGTTGTTTTCTTTTTTGTACTGTGGATCAAACAGGACCTTACATTTGCTTATGCTACTGAGCTATCCCTGGTCCTTCTAATTTTGACTTTATAAGATTGCAGGTTTTTGCCGGGTGTGGTGGCTCACGACTGTAATCCCAGCACTGAGGAAGGAGGATCAGTGTGAGTTCGAAACTAGCCTGGGCTACAAAAGTGAGCTCAAGGCCAGCCTGAACTGCAAGCAAGACCCTGTCTCAAAAAGACAAAAAAAAAAAAAAAGATTTCAGGTTTTTGCTAGAAATTCTTCACCTTCATTTGTTTTATTTTGTAAACTTTTAGGACAATATTTTTATACATTTTATTTTTAAAAAAATATATGCTAACATGTATTACTTGTTGCAAAATGCTGAAGGATGATAGTTATGCAAGGGATCTTAGTGAAGATGATACTGATCATTTTTAGGAAGCATAGTCTTTATTTCAGGCTGTTGCATCCAAGTTCAGAAAATTAGTTGAGTTAGAAACAACAGATACTTGGGGCTGGGGAGATAGCTCCGAGGCACAAGTGCCTGCCTGGCAAATGTAAGGTCGTGAGTTTGAATCCCGGTCCCTCCAAAAACAACAACAACAACAAAAACAAAACAAAAAAAACCCTAAAACAAATAAACAACAGATACTTATGTTTCAGGCTTATGCCTGAGATCAGCATGCCATTATGATTGAGTTCTGTTGAAGGCCTTGGATTGCAGATTGTTTTTTTTTTCTGTCTTCACATAGCTAAAAGTGAAGTGTGTATGAGAGACGATTCTTAAGAATTGTTTTTATAAGAGCACTCATACCATTCATGAAAGCTCTACCCTTATGGCTTAATTATTTTCTGTTGCTGACTTTGCTCCCCTTTGAAGTGTTGGAAATTTTTACTGTATTAATGGTACAGAAACAGTGAATAGGGGAATAAGGTTCCATTTTGAAAACTTAAGAAATATATGTCCTAAAGACATGACTGAACACAATGTGATGGTACATGCTGGTAATCCCAGAACCCTGGCAGGCTGAGGATCATGATAGTCTGGCATGGGTGATTCAAAATTAAGAAGAAAAAGGCTGGGATGTAGCTCATTGTGAAGGTCCTGGGCTCAATTCCCAATACTACAAACAACAAAGAAACAAAAAGACTAAAAACTAAACCCAAACTAGCTAACAGACAAAAAAAAGAAAAAAGAGGAGAGTAAAAGTTTTGAGGATAGTTTAGGGAAGAGAGATACATACAGTATGAGAAAGTGAATCTTTTTCTTTTTTTTTTGTCTTTTTGAGACAGGATCTCGCTATGCAGTTGAGGCTGGTCCTGAGCTCACTTTTGTAGCCCAGGCTGGTCTCGAACTCGCACCAATCCTCCTGCCTCAGCCTCCCAAGTGCTGGGATTACAGGCGTGAGCCACCACGTCCGGCTCTAGAAAGTGAATCTTTGAAGCAGTTTTATTAAGGCACATATGTACATACTAAAATTCGCTTAAGTAAGGCTGGGCATGGTGGCGCATGCCTGTAGTCTCAGCACTCGGGAGGCTGAGAAAGGAGGATCAGTGTGAGTTCGAGACCAGCCTGGACCACAAAAGAGAGCTCAAGGCAAGCCCGAACTGCGCAGTGAGACCCTGTCTCAAAAAGACAAATAAAATAAAATAAAATTCACTTAAGTATACATATAATCATGGATTTTAGTCAATTTTTAATCATTTCAAAAAGATCTCTTTTTGCCCATTTGTAGTCCTTATTTTTGTTCCCAACATCACTAATCTATGTTCTCTTTATGCAAGTTTGCCCATTTGGAGGCATTTCATATGAAATCATATAAATAGTGGCCTTTTTTTATATGGCATCTCTGGTGATTGAGTGTTCTTGTGCCTTGTATATATTAAGGTGGGGAAAGAAAAAGTGTTCGACTACTGAGCTGTATCTTCATTTCCAAGCATTTGTTTATGTATATATTAGTCTGTTGTTTTTTTAAATAAATTGTTCATGAGTTTGGCTTGCCTTAATTTTTAAAAAAAAGTTTCTGAATGGCCAGGTGAGGAAGTGCATGCTTGTAATCCCAGCACTTGGGAGGCTAAGGCAGGAGGATCAGTGTGAGTCTGAGACAGGCCTGGGCTACAAAAGAGAGCTCAAGGCTTGCCTGAACTGCATAGCGGGACCCTCAAAACAAATGAAATTATTTGTCTTTCCTCATCCTAGTAGTTGAGATTGTAGGTATGTGCCAGTTTACATGGCTGCTGTTTCTATTTATGTCACTACAGTCTTAGGACCTTCCAAGTGGACTATCCTTCAGAATGTTTTGGTCTTTTTTATGTAGTGTTCTAAGATAATGTTAGGTCTAATTGTTTGTAATACTGTCTCTCATGTCCTAATTTTCTGTCTAGTTCTTTTTTTTTTATTTTTTTATTTTTATTTATTTATTTTTGTCTAGTTCTTTTATCAAAAGTAGGATATTGAAATATTCAACTACAGTTGATCATAACTCTTTGATTCTATATTTGGGAATTCATCTATTGAATTTTTCCTACAACTATAAAAATGAGTATTATTATCTTTGCTCATACATAGACAGTGAAAAATTTGGAAGTCCCTATATTCACATTCCAAGCTGAAATTGAACCAAGTGACACTTTGCTATCTTGTTTTAGAGATCTTGTAAATACAGTTAAAAGGATGGAGGCTGAGGGCAAGTTGGCATTACAGTGCAGTACAAGGAGCTTGGACTCTGAGGTCACATTGATGGGACTTGAATCTCAGCTGTACTATTTATTAGAGGAGACAGCATAAATTTTCCTGATTATATTTTCTCTATTGTAAAATAGAAATAGTATCTACCAGTATGAGTTTCTTGTTTTTAGGGTCAAGATTTAATATTACCTCTAGCACTATGGTTCTGTGTTAGCTAATTCATTGTTTCCAGTGATTCCATAGAACTGCTGTAAATAACAAGAATTAACTGAAGTATTGAACTACTTTAATGTCTTTGATTCGGTTTTTGTTTTATGTAGTTTGTGGCTCTGTAATAGCTATATTATATTGATATTAGGTCCTTTTATCATTGTAAGTTGTCCCTCTTTTTTTAAAAATGTATTTGGTACAGGATCTACGGGGGTCTACACAGGTCTTACTTGTAGTGATTCTCCTGTTTTCAGCCTCCTAAGTTCTGGTATTACAGGTGCATACCACCACTCCCAGTCTCAGTTGCCTTCTCAGTGCACCCCAGGGGCACAGCCCGCACAGAATGCTGGGGATTGAATCCTGGCAACTGTACTCTGCCTAGGCAGGTTTTTTAGTCCACTGAGTTATGTGGCTGGCCCCACCTCTTTGTATTTTTTTAAGTAAAAAAAAATTTTTTTTTTCTTGTTTCACAACTTTTGTTTATTTATTTTTATGGTTGGCTCAGCCTGCCCTCAGGGCAGGGCTGGCGCAGCATGTGGTGCCGGGGATTGAACCGCGGTCCCTGTAGCCGCCCAAGCTTTCCTAAGCAGGCGCTTTAGACCACTGAGCCATCCTGCCGAGCCCCAAGTAAATTTTTTATTTAAAGAAAATTTCATGTGATTTAATAGTCATTGAGCTCACTTTCATGAGGCCATCTTCAGGTTAGCCCTTTTTTTTTTTTTTTTTTTTTTTTTTTTTTTT
>PVJA010035593.1:0-10374 GCA_004027025.1 Myocastor coypus | reverse complement strand
CAGGCTGGCCTGGAACTCACTTTTGTAGCCTAGGCTGGTCTCAAACTTATACTGATCCTCCTGCCTCAGCCTCCCAAGTGCTAGGATTATAGGCATGTGCCACCACACCCAGCCAGCACTACATTTTTTGAGCCTAGAATTTGAATTGTACATAGTATTGGTATTTTGACAGATGATGTAGATTCTGTATCATTCCTTAACCTTTCATTTTGAATATTGAACGTTAGCATTTTTTAGTCACTATTAGGTAAAATGTTACAGGCTTCATTGTTGCCACTGTAAATGTTCAGTGTGGTGGAAGCATGACCTGTGTTTCAATTTTAGCCACATTGACCAATTTTGGACACCAATCAACAGTGCCTGTTCTAATACAGAATGAGGCTTCCCTCTTTTAAGACTTTTTGGCTTAAAATAAATTTTATTTGATACTAGTACAGGCACTACAGCTTTCAGAACCTTTGTTTGTTTATTCACTCATTTTCATGGCCGGCTCAGCCCACCCCGAGGGCAGGGGTGGCACAGCATGTGGTGCCAGGGATTGAACCGCGGTCCCTGAAGCCGCCCAAACTTTCCCAAGCAGGTGCTTTAGACCACTGAGCCATCCCACCGGGCCCCACTACAGCTTTCTTATGCTTATTTTTCCATCTTTTTAAGTCTGTTGGGTTTGGAATCTAAAGTATGTCTTTTGGAGGCAGTCTTAAAAAATCTTTACCAAAAAAAACCCCCCAAAAAAACCAGGGACTTAAGTATGATACAGCCACTACAGAGGCTAAGGCAGGATCGTCGTGAATTTCTGATAAACTTAGTAATACCCTTTCTCGAAATCAGAGTTGAGAAGGGCTGGGGATGTAGTCCTGTAGTGCAGTGCCTCTTGATTCTATCTCTAGTGCTTTTTTTTTTTTTTTAATTTTGTCTTAGAGTACCATCTTAAGAATTTTTAATCCATTCATTCTTTTTTACTTATTGTTACATGTGCTCTTTGCCATTTATAGTATTTTTCTGATGTTCTCAAGTATTTTTATTCTTCCTTTGCTGCTTTATTTTACAGTATTTGTATATATTTTACTTTTTACGTATATATTTCAGCACATGATTTTAATTCCATTTTTTAAAAGAATTTTTTATTTTATTTATTTTTTCTTGTTTCAGAAGCTAGCTAGCTTGCTTGCTTGCTTGCTTGCTTTATTTATTTATTTGTTTGTTTATTTATTTATTTATTTATTTATTTATTTATTTATTTATTTATTTATTTTTATGGCTGACTCAGCCTGCCCTGAGGGCAGGGCTGGCGCACCATGTGGTACCAGGGATCGAACCCCGGTCCCTGAAGCCACCTAAGCTTTCCCAAGCAGGTGCTTTAGACCATTCAGCCATCTCGCCAAGCCCCTTTAATTCCATTTTTAATAACTAAAAATTACTTTCTTTGTGTCTTTTTCATGGTTTATAGTAGTTCAGATTGGTAGTGATTTAGTTGTAATATAATACAAAAAGTTTATCCTACTGTTCCACTGTTATACTATTACTTTCTAATAAACCAGCTATTGATGTTACTGTTTTATTGTTAAGTTTGTTAGTTTATTTTCTTGTAGGGCTTTCGAGATTTTTCTCTGTAGCTGGGCATGGTGGTGCACCTGTGTTATCCCAGCACTAGCGAGGCTGAGGCAGGAGGATTGTTGCCATTTCCAGGTCAGCCTGGGCTACATAGGGAGTTCAAGGCCAGTCTGAATTACATGGCAACCCCTGTGTCTGCCTGCCCGCCTGCCCGCCTGCCCACCCATCCATCCATCATCAATCTATAATTTCTTTTTAGCTTTTAGCATTTGCCTGTGACATGTTTTGATTTCTTTGTGATTATTTTCCTTGCAATTTTTGTGCATATTTCTGTCTAGATGAGTATATTCAAGCTAATTTGGGGAGTTTCTTTAAACTTTTTCTGGCATCTTCTATCCCTTTCTGGAATGGTAACTACTGTATATGTGTGTTTGCAGAGCACATTTATGGTTGTTATTAATTAAGTTCATTAAGCTGTTGAATACGTTCTTTAGCCTTGTTTTGATAGCATTCAAGAATCTGGAGCTTTTTAATACTCTTATTTTATTTGATAACCTGTCTTTCAGTAAGAGGAACTGAGTTATAGCTTCAGTAGGACTATACCAAAGTAGGTAAAATGTATTATTTAATTGTAATATCTTAAGTTTTTTGTTTTGAAGCCATATATTCTGTTCTCTAAATTTTTTATAATTCTTTGAACAAAGAAGTTTTTCTAATTTTTCTATATGTAATTAATGCTGTTGAAAATGATTGAGGATATTTTATTGTACTTCCTTTTTTCTTTTGTGTGGCACTGTGTATTGAACTCAGGTCCTGGCGCTTACCAGGCAAGCGCTTATTCTATTGAGCTATCTCCCCAGCCCTGTACTTCCTGTTTTTAATGCTTTTGGCCACCATCTTTCATAATATAACCATCATTACCCTTTTCATTCATTAGTAGGATTTTCATTAATATTTGTTGCAGTTTGATTTGTGAATAATTGTTTCTTTGTTCATCTTTTGGGTTACCTACTTTCCTGAATGTTTCAGTGTCTACTATGGAAAGAAAAAGTGGGAAAGAGATATTTTTGAGTAGAACAACACATGATTAACATGATGCTATACTTAGTATTATCATCTTGGGTACCTTATTGTTTTTTTTTTGTTTTTTTGTTTTTTTTTGTCTTTTTGAGACAGGGTCTTGTTATGCAGTTCAGACTGGCCTTGAGCTCACTTTTGTAGCCCAGGCTGGTCTCGAACTCACACCGATCCTCCTGCCTCAGCCTCGCTAGGGTACCTTATTGTTTTAACTTTGTTACTATTTTATAAATTCAAGGCATATTAGCATTTGTTATATTTCATTTTAATTATGCTTTGTATAACTTCAAAGAAGGAGTTATCTATAATCACTTCGTAACTTCTATAGTGACAAATTTAGATTTTCAACTGCTTCTGCTTTTGAGACATGGGAAAGGATGTTAAAATAATTTTAATGTGCCATTTTTATTATTTGACTCTAGGTCCATTGCAAAAGAACTTGCAGACTGGCTTATTAGCAACAATGTAGTGGAACATATATTTGGACCAAATTTACATATTGAGGTTTGTGGATAATTATATGATCTGTGTATTCTTTAGTGAGAAAAATGTTTTTAAAAACAGTTAACTAAATTTTCCCTTTACAGATTATCAAACAATGCCAAGTGATTTTGAATTTTTTGGCAGCAGAAGGGCGACTGAGTACTCAGCATATTGACTGTATTTGGGCTGCAGCACAGGTAATATTAGTAACTCCCATTTAGTGTTTTGTTATGTGTTCCAAGTGGTTTACTTTCCTATAAAATAAATTCTGTTACCCTTTCAATTTTATAGCTTAGAGCCCATAATAGGGAAAAATCTGTGAATGAAATCTCTGAGATTTCTTTCAAAGTCCATGTTACTGATAGACTTGAAGGAAATCAGGGTCAGTAATTTAGAACTTCGCAAAACTGTCTGTTAATATGGAGGCATTTTCCTATTATTCTCATTTGTATAGTCAGCTTTTTACATCTTGAATACTATTTCTTTTGTGTTGGAATTTTTTATTTTTTATTTCTTCAGTTTTTTTGAATAGCTATATATTCAGGCACGTGATTCAAATCCAAAAAAATATACAAACATTTTCCCCATGAGAAAAATCCTGGTAGATTGGGTATTACAGCTTAGGAACTCATGTTTTTCTAGCTGATAAATGACTGACAAATACACTTATTCTGTATAGAATACTTCACTTACATTGTGTTTTCATTTTCACACCTCATTCCTTCTGCTCCATCAAATCAGTTATTTTGAGTGCAGACTCTTTCTCAGTTACCTAAGATCATCTGACATATTTCTTGGTGGTTCTCTTCAGATCTTATTACTGAGATACAAGTTTATTTGTTAAATTTTGAAAAAGTGTTCCTTTTGACCTTCAGAAATTTGTTAAAGTTTCATTTCTATTGGTGATCCTCATTTTCTTTTTAATTCACCAGTAATGGTAATGATTAACTTTTGTGTTCTGGAGGAGAGATACTTTCCATCATTTTTGTCCATTCCTCATTTTCTGCCTCCCTATTTAAAATTTTTGTGTTACTTGTGCATTCTTAAATGTTGTGACATTTAAATAATACATTATAATCTTATAGTTTATTTTTATTATGGCCAGCTCACCCTACCTTGAGGGTGAGTGGCACAGCATGTGGTGCTGAGGATTGAACTACGGTCCCTGTGGTTGCCTAAGCTTTCCTAAGCAGCCACTTTAGACCATTGAGCTATCTCATTGGCCCCAATATAATCATATAGTTTATTTTATTTTGTTTTGTGGGACCAGAGTTCTAACTCATGACCTTGCACTTGCCAGACAGGCACGTGTACCCTGGAGCTATCTCCCTGGTCCAGTCATATAGTTTAGATTACAGTATGATTCCTACAATTTAGGCTTTTATTCACTCAGAATGTAATTCAACTACAAAGTTGTTTTTCCTTATTCATATTTTCCTCATCTTGTTTTTCTTTTTTCCGGAGTTATTTTGTATTTTGTGGATTTTATATGTAGCTGTTTTTTATTTTCTTTTTAAAATAAGAATTTTATTTATTTATTTATTTATTATGGCTGGCTCAGCCTGCTTTGGGGTTGGGGCTGGCGCAGCATATAGTGCTAGGGATTCAACCATGGTCCCTGTGGCTGCCTAAACTTGCCTCAGCAGGCAGTTTAGATCACTGATCCATCTCACTGGCCCTTCATATATAGATGTTTTGATTTTTTTTTTTTTTTTTTTGAGACAGTTTCACTATACAGTCCAGGCTGTTCTTGAACTGAGGAACTGAGATCCTCCTGCGTCAGCCTCTCAAGTATTAGAATTAAAAATATGAGCTATGATGCATGGCTACAGCCTTTGTTTTCTAAAGAGAAATTTATGGATGTTATATTCTGATCTTCTGAATACTATTTTCTTTATTGAGTAGAGAGTTTATCAGAATATGAAATACTAAAACCACTTTTACCCTGTGACTTTATAGCATATATGATTGATATGGTATTATTTTTTAATCTTTTATTTATGTGTGTATTTGGTACAGAGTCTCACTACACAGCTTGTACTCTTAGTGATTCTCTTATTCCAGCCTCCCTGGTGCTGGGATCACAGCCATGTGCCACCATGCCCGGTTTTGTGATTGGCTCGTGGCATGGCATGTGGTACCAAGGAGGAAACCTGGGTCCTTGCACTTGCCAGGCAGGTGATTAGGCTGCTGAGCTAATTCCCTGTCCAGATTACTCATCTATTATTTTTGAGCAAGTTAACTTTTTTGTGTTTGTTACTGGAGAGAACGTAGGGAGGACTTTGTATATACCACGGGAATGTTCTGCTGCTAAACTATACTTTCAGCCTGAGAAAATAACTAAAAAATAAAAACATATTATTAGGGTTGTCCATATAGTTCAGAGAACTAAAGTGCCTGCCTAGCAGGGATCGAGTTCCGTCCCCAGAATGCTGTGCTGGCCCCGCTGGGGCATGCTGATAAGGACTGAGCCTGGACGTGATGGTATGTGACTGTGATTCCAGAGCTTACGAGGCTAAAAACAGGAGGATCACTACAAGTTTGATCTGTATAGTAAGACTCTGTAGACCTCCAGTATGTAGTTATTATCTATAATCCCAGGACTCATGAAACTGAGACAGAAGAATTGTGATAGTTTGAGAACAGCCTGGTCTACATAGCAGAGTCTGTGTCCTTTAATAAAAAGCTCATCTTGTCTTTCAGGGTGTTTTTGTTTTTGTGAAGTCTCCCTATATGGTTCAGATTTGCGTTGAACTTACTGTGTAAACCAGGGTTGCCTTGAACTTGCAGTAATCCTCCTGCATCAGCATCCCATAATAGCCATGAGCCATTGTACTTGTCCTATCATGTCTTTTTGTGAAGAATTTTCTTTCATGTAGTTTTTTTCATATGCTCTTTAGTCCCTTAAATGTAGTTTGTTATGTATTTTTGATGATGACTTTTAACATATATTTATATACTTGCCCTCATTTTCATTATTTTATTATGGAAAAATGTACATAACAGAAAACTTAGCATTGTAACCATATGAGTATACAATTAGGGAGTTCAGTATGTTATGTAACTTCACCATGTTGAAAATGTTTTAATTATCTCTATACATAGTAAAAAATAATTTCCATTTCCTTTCCTCCTCTTGCCTCTGGTTCCCTTTGGTTTGTATACTGTATGTATGAATTTGCCTTTAGTATGTACCTCAAATAACTAGAACTATGTACTTGCCCTATATGTGACTTATTAAACATATTTTCAGGGTTAATCTATGGTATAGCATATATCAGAATTTCCATCGTGTGTACGTATGTTTATTTTTATCTATTATGGACATTTGGATTGTTTTGCTTTTTGGCTAATGTAAATGAGATGGCCATATACCGGGTATGAGTCTCTTCTTCTCTACACTTAGAAGTGAAATACCTGGATCATATGATAATGCACATTAAAAGGGTCATATATATGTGTGTGTGTGTATATATATATATATATATATATACATATATATATATATATATATTACCGTCATGAGATTTCTTTTCTAGTCCTTCCTTTATTTTTATTTATTTATTCTTTTCTTTTCTTTTCTTTTCAGTACCAGGGATTGAACTCAGGGCCTTGAGCTTGTTACTCAGGTGCTTATGCTGCTGAGCTATAACCCTGGGCCTGGTCACAGGATTTCATAATTTTTCCCAAGTACCTTCTTGTTGTCAGCATAGTGGTGTACACCTGGAACCCCAGTGCTTGGGAGGCTGAGGCAGGAGGATCATTGAAAGTTCGAGACCAGTCTGGGCTACAAAGTGATCATAAGAGTAGTCTGAGCTACATAGCTAGACCCTGCCTCAAAAAGACACACACACACACACACAAAAGAGTACCTTGTTTAATGATAACCAACAAGTTGGAGTGGTGAGTCTGAGGATTGAACCAGTGTCTTTCATACTGAGCTATATGCCTGTCCTTTTTAAAAACATTTTTGTGTCAGGATTTCCCTAAATTGCCCATGCTGGACTCAGATCTTTGATATTCTCACCTCAGCCTCCTAGAGTGCTTGACTTACAGGCTTTTGTTACTATACCTAGGTCCAAGATTTTGATTTTCTAAATTAAATCTATGTGGGCTGGGAAGATATTTCAGTGGTCTAAGCGCCTGCCTGGCAAGCGTTAGGACTCAGTTCAATCACTGGTACTGCATGCCTGTCAACCATTGTGCCTACCCAGAGATTGAGCATGATGGCACATGCCTATAATCCCAGCACTGAGGAAGCTGAGACAGGAGTATTAGTATGAGTCCCAGCTGGGTAGTGGGACCCTATACCTAATAAATGAATAGAAATTTAAAAACAGTAATATAATAAAGTCTATTATAGATATTCCATTTCATTAATTACCCTCATGGTGAAAAGTCTAAGACAGAAGGTCAGACTGAGAAGAGCCAGCATAGAGAGACCACATATAAAAAAAAAAAAATTGTTTTGTGTTTTTGTTTCTGCTTTCATTCATATTTATGTGTGTGTGTGTGTGTGTATGTGTGTATGTGTAGTTTGAAGTCTACAGGGTCTCGCCACATGGATAGGACTCGTAGTGATACTCTTTGTTTTCAGCCTCACAAGAGCTGGGATTACAGGCAAGCCACCACTCCCAGTCTCATTGCCATCTCAGTGCTCCCTGGGGGTAGGGCCAGTAGGTGTGCCAGGGATTGAGCTGCATTCCAGGTAGCTGCCAGGCACTTTAATCTGCTGAGCTATCTGGCTGGCCCTGTTTCTGCTTTTCTTCAAGGGCTTTTTTTTGTCTATAAAAACAACCTCTGTCTAGATAATCAGAACACTAATAGTATTGCTATATTCTACAGTAAAAAAATAAAACCAGTTAAGATTGGCAAACTTTAAAAAAATGCTTTTAAAATAACATTTGTATGAAATGTTTCTCCTAATTGTGATTTATTTGTAATTGCCTCCATTTCACTTCAGTGTTTAAGTTGCTTTTTTAGTAATGACATGTATATAGTAAATTTGAATTCTCTTCATTCTTGGATTCTGGAAGCTATCTTTATTGTGGGCTTCCTCTTTTGATTAGGAAATGAAGCTTGCAGTTTATTTGATTATGATAAATGTGCTTAAGTCCGACTTTATTTTCAGTATGTTTATTTTCAATTGCTTTGCCATTTATGCAATTTGATTTATTTGGTTTTTTTTTACCCAGCATATAAAGTAATAATGTATTGGCCGACTTCTCAACCTTTCAAACTATGTAACTTTTTCCTATCACATAAGTTTATTTATGTGGGGTAGTTATTTTTAACATTTTTTGTATTTTTATTTTTTTAGTTGAAACATTGCAGTCGATACATACATGATCTGTTTCCTTCACTTATCAAGAATTTGGACCCTGTACCACTTAGACATCTCCTTAATCTTGTCTCAGCTCTTGAGCCTAGTGTTCATACGGAGCAGGTAATAAGACATTCAGAACATAATATAAATTTTTTTTATGTAAGGTTTATGATTCAAATTTTTTTGTTGCTTGTTTTGTACTTCAGTTGAATGAAAAGTGTTAAATATATTACAGTGTTAACAAAAATCCTCTAACTTTATAATCATTTTCTCTGTTTCAGACATTATACTTGGCATCCATGTTAATTAAAGCATTATGGAATAATGCACTAGCAGCTAAAGCTCAGCTGTCTAAACAGAGTTCTTTTGCATCTTTATTAAACACTAATATTCCCATTGGTAATAAAAAAGGTTAGTAAAGTGTATTTAATGTTGAAGTGAGTTTTCTAGAGTTTATGAATGACATTTGAAGTACTGTTGATATAGGTTGAGCATCCCTCATGAGAAAATCCAAAATTTGAAACGCTTCTCAATGGAAAACATTTTGAATGCCAGTATGCCACAGTGGAAGATTCCACACTATACCTCATGTGATGAGTTAGACAAAAAGTAAAATAAAGGAGCTGGGGAGATAGCTCTGTGGCACAAGTGCCTGCCTGGCAAGTGCAAGGTTGTTAGTTTGAACCCCGATCCCACCAAAAAAAAAAGTAAAATAAACTTTAAGCTGTATATAGGCCTAAAGTTGGAAACACTGTATTGTAAGATGTATATGAAATATAATAGAATTTCATGTTTCAATTTTGGTGCCCCCAAAAATACATCATGTATATGGACATATTATAAAATCTGAAAATGTCCAAGATCTGAAGCACATTATATTCCAAGCATTTCAGCTAGTGGATGCCCAGTCTGTACTCACAATCAGGTATTGTATGATTTTGGTCTGGTGCCGAAAGAAACGAGACGAGCTGATAAATGTAGCTTCATTTTTTTTTTTTTTTTTTTTTTGTCTTTTTTGAGACAGGGTCTCACTGTGCAGTTCAGGCTGGCCTTGAGCTCACTTTTGTAGCCCAGGCTGGTCTCGAACTCGCACTGATCCTCCTGCCTCAGCCTCCCACTCCCAAGTGCTGGGATTACAGGCGTGCACCACCACGCCCGGCTTAAATGTAGCTTCAGAGGACTCACCGAGATTTCTCTTTCTTAGTGAGCCCAGAGCCTCAGAAAGCTCTTCTTTTTATTTAGCATTCAAAAAATGACTAAGGAGTTATATGTCACTACTTTAATAGATACAGCATATTCCAGACATATAGCTCACACAAATGCTAACAAATAATACTTTAAGCAGGGGAGGAGGCAACCACTGGTGTCACGCACGTACCAGATAAACAAAGAACAGGGCATCCATGGGAAGAGCCGCCATCTGCAACCTTGAGCCCCAGCTTTTGGGGAATCTCAGGCAACAGAAGGTAGCCCTCCCTGGGCTCTGTCTGTAACTCAAGGATAGGGCACCCACAGGAGGAGCTGCCACCTGAAGCTTCAGGCCTCAGCTTTCCGAGATTCCTGAGCAATGGAAGGCAGGCCTCCCTCGGTTCTTTCTATAACTCACCACTTTTAGGGACACCAACTGGTCTTCAATCTTACCTCTATATCACTATAATCAAGCACTCCTCTTTTTTAGGATTTTTTATTTTGTACCAGGGATTGAACTGAGGACCTTGCACTTGCCAGGCAAGTGCTTATACTACTGAGCTATATATGCAACCTTTTTTTTTATTAGGATTTTTGACATTGGATTACTCTCTGTAGACCAGTCTGCCTTTGAATTTGCTCTGTAGACTAGGCTGGCCTTGAACTTCCTGTGTCAGCCTCTTAATTTCTAAAGCTCTGGAATTATAGTGATATGCCCCCATAATGGGTAATTGTCTGTCTGTCTGTCT
>PVJA010035592.1:10863-21813 GCA_004027025.1 Myocastor coypus | reverse complement strand
ACCACCACGCCCGGCTCTTCCCTCTTTAAGTTGTCCTCTTCTCACCCCCGTGTGTCTTCCCCACTCAACAATCTCTTTCCCTCTCACAGTACCTGCTGCTATACCTTTTAGATTTTCAGTACTCTTTCAGGCTCCCACACTATCTGCTGGTCTTTTGAAAGGAGCGGCTAATACTTAAAATTCTTTTTTTTTTGTTCTCTTTTTTTCTTTTTAATTTCTTATAATTTTTTTTAACCAATTTTGCACTTTTAGATTTGGTGACCTAAACAACTAATTTGAAGATAACATCATGCAACACAGCACCATTGTTAAATTCCTATTACTTTGGTTAGTGAAATTTTGTGTTTCTAATGCTCTTTTTTTATATTTTGTATTCTTTAGCAAAAAATTTAAGCAAGATATTACAGGCAGCTAAGCTGGATAGAAATATCATAGGCAGTCAGACAGGGCCAGGCCCTTGAAGGAGCCAGGGCATAAGGTGGGACCCCTTGCACCTGTGGGGGAGACAGGCACCTTGCTGTGGGCTGGTTCTACCTCCCTAGGGTGGACCTCAGGGGCTGATGTTCCATGTAGGCAATGGTTGCCCCCAAAGCCCAGCAGGTCACCTATGAAGCCCCTCCAGGCTGAACTCTGCTCTAGGTCCATTCTCACTTCTCTTTTTGGATCCAGACTTAGTCAATTTTCCCACCTCATGCCCACTTTTTGATTTCCCATTTTTCCTACCTTGGTCTCATCTCGGGTCATGGATTTGCTCTATAAAATTCCTAGAAAAGGCAGGTCCCTTAGCAACCCATTTGCTACCCCTCTTGTCTCAAACAGAAGCTTTCTTTACCCAATAAATAGATTCTGTTCTTAACTCCGTAGTCTCCCTCAGTTAAAGAAAAATTCATTTCTTTGATTTTATTTATTTATTTATTTGTTTGTTTGTTTGTTTATTTATTTATTTACTGGAACCAGGGATTGAACTCAGGACCTTGCACTTGCCAATCAGGCACTTGCACCCCTGAGCTATCTCCCTGGCACCTTATTCTTCGATTTTACACAGCATGACATGAACTCATACCAGACATC
The DNA here is from genome assembly GCA_004027025.1 of Myocastor coypus. Taxonomy (NCBI): domain Eukaryota; kingdom Metazoa; phylum Chordata; class Mammalia; order Rodentia; family Myocastoridae; genus Myocastor; species Myocastor coypus. Next base: position 20,742 of record PVJA010035592.1, on the reverse strand, counting down.
TAGCAGGTTGGGAGTTTCTTTCCTTCTCTCAAAGAGGAACATAAGCCAGACGTGGTTGTGCACACCTGTAATCCCAGCACTTGGGAGACTGAGGCAGGAGGATCAGTGTGAGTTCAAGATCAGCCTGGGCTACAAAAGTGAGCGCTGAACTCTATGCAGTTTAGGCCAGCCTAAACTGCATAGCAAGACCCTGTCTCAAGCAGACAAAAATAAAACTAATGAAATCCTTCCTGTGCCTCCCCGACTAGTCCTGAAATTTTTTCTATTTGCCGAGGAAGTCACAGAACCCATGCTACGAGGAGCATGGTGGGGTCCTTCCTGCTTCAGGAAGCCCTGGACCCTGATTGGTGGTAGTTTCAGACCTGTTTGCCCAGAGCAGCCAAAGTCTCAGAGTGAATTCAGAGCCAGGGCAACACTTACCTGCTACCTGAGTGCATTTCATGACAGCATGAAATTGGCTGGCTTTTCAGCCTTTTTGTAGTTTGTTTTGAAGTACATGGGATTGAGGGGCCTGTGAGATGGCTCAGTGGTCTAAAGTGCCTGCTTAGGCAAGCCTAGGCAACTACAGGGACCGAGGTTTGATTCCTGGTGCCATATGTTGTGCCAACCCTACCCCCAGGGCAGGCTGAGCCAGCCATTAAAAAAAAAGAAATACGTGGAATTGAATTCAGGAGCACTGCACCACAAGCTACATCTTTAGTTGTATTAGTTTATGTATTTATTTATTTTGTATTTAAAATAGGGTCTTGGGCCCGGCAGGATGGCTCAGTGGTCTAAAGCCCTGCTTGGGAAAGCTTGGGCAGCTTCAGGGACTGTGGTTCGATCCCCGGCTCCACATGCTGTGTTAGCCCTGCCCTCTGGGCGGGCTGAGCCAGCCATAAAAATGAGTGAATAAACAAACAAAGGGTGTGAAACAAGAAAAAAAAAAATTAAAAAAAATAAAATAAATAAAATAGGGTCTACAAGCTGGGCGTGTGGCACACGCCTATAATCCCAGCACTTGGGAGGCTGAGGCAGGACGATCAGTTCTGAGACAGGAATCCTGCGAGTTTCGAGACCAGCCTGGGCTGCAAAAGTGAGCTCAAGGCCAATCGGAACTGCATAGGGAGACCCTGTCTCAAAAAGACAAAAAATAAACAAATAAGCAACAACAACAAAAAAAACAGGGTCTACAGGGCCTCACTATTTTGCATCGGGCTCATAGTGATCCTCCTGTTTCCAGCCTCCCAAGCGCTGGGATTACAGGCATGCACCTCTATGTTCGGTCTCAATCGCTGCCTCAGTGCACCCTGGGACTAGGCTAGCACCCCATGGGATTGCTGGGGATGGAGCCTGGCTGCTGCTGCCCTCTGCCTAAGCAGGCGCTTTCTGCTGAGCTATGGGGCTCACCCTTCTTTTTATTTTTTGAGACAGGATTTCCCTAAATTTCCCAGGATGCCCTAGAATTTGTAATCCTCCTGCCTTAGCCTCCTGAGTAGCTGAGACTACAAGTGTATACCACCACACCTGGCTTATACAGACTGCTTTGAACTCTGCGCTAAAGTACTGAATCTGTGCCTCCCCAATGCTTTCTGAGAACTGAAGATAATTTGTATATTCTCGGTTGTTTCCATATAAAACAATGGAAATGGTTTTTTTTTCATGCTTCTTTTCCCACTGCTGAAAAAAGAATTTATTTTTCTTTTCAGATATTGCTTAGATGGTACTTTAGAACTGAAAACTCCATACTTGACTATTTCCTTGAAAACCTGCGCCTTATTCTAGCGTTCACTTGGGAATCCTGCCTATGCGACCTCGATGTCCTTTCTGTGCACAGCGTCTCAGTGCTCCCTAAGAGGATCGTGGAGGCCAACGAGCCCCTCCTTAGGACCTTCCGCACCTCCTGGCCTGCCCTGCTGTTCTTCTAGCACTCGCAGCTCGGGACCGGGTCTGAGCCCCCACCACCCCTCCACCCCTCCACCCCCCTACCCTACCCCCCCACCCCCTACCCCACCCCACCCCCGGCTCTTAACCTGCAGCCTTCAGGGCCTCAGCCTAAGGCGAGCGGCCTTCCTGTAACGCTAACGCGGCCAACAGCTAAAGGCCGCCGCTGCTTGCTGTGGCTGCCTCTGTGTACCTTGCCTCCTTCGTTTCCGCAGATCTCAGGGTCAGAACTTGCTCACTCTCCAGGCCAACGCACTAGTCACGTAGAAATATCTGTCTAAAAACTGATAATACAGACTCTGACCCTTCAGCTCCAGGTCTGCCTCACCTGTCTCATCTTCCCTCAAAGCCATGCCAGGTCCCTGGAGGCTATTTGTCGCTTGAGAAGGCACCTGTGGCACCCAGCAGGAAACTGCTGGAGCCACAGATCTGGTCTTGGGGGCCTGGAGGACAGCGAGTGACGTCTGAGCCAGGGAAGGGAAGGAAGATTGCCGGAGGCGAAGGCGCTATTGCTAAGAGGGGCCCTGAGCTAGACAGGTAGGGTTTTTTTTTTTTTTTTTTTGTCTTTTTGAGACAGGGTCTTGCTATGCAGTTGAGGCTGGCCTTGAGCTCACTTTTGTAGCCCAGGCTGGTCTCGAACTCGCACCAATCCTCCTGCCTCAGCCTCCCAAGTGCTGGGATTACAGGCGTGAGCTACCACGCCCGGCTTACACAGGTAGGGTTTGAAGGAAAAGGAGCCCCAACTCAGGGGAAAAGCCTTTGGTGGAACAGGAAATTCTGGTGAAGAAAGTTACTTCAGTGTGTTCCAATGTACTCTTTTTTTTTTTTTTTTTTTGGTGGGACTGGGGTTCAAACTCATGACCTTGCACTTGCCAGGCTGGCACTTGCGCCACAAAACTATCTCCCCGGCCCCCCATTTGCTCCACGTTTGTTTGTTTTCTTTCTCTTTCTTCTTCTCTCTCTCCTTCTTTCCTCCTTCCTTCCTTCTTGTAGTGCTAAGAATAAACCCCAAGGCCTTCACGCTGACATAAACGCTGGCCTTCGTCTCTGGCCAGCAGAGGTCCACTGGCTGTTCAGGGCTGGGGAAGCCAAGGGCTCCTCTTCTCTTCCATGCAGGAGTCCTGCAAAGCCAGCCATCAAGGGCTGTGGCCTCATCTGCTTTTTCTTAGGGCAGTGATGCATATTTGAGCCCTGGGAGCAGAAGGTAGCTGGGACCTGTTCTGCAGACACCCCTGGCCCAGGGACAGGTGGCCCAAGCTGCTTGGCTGCTCTGGGCAGCACAGAGGGCAGCTGCACCTGAGCCCCTGCCCCCTTGCTGGTCTGGGGACGTGGCAGTGCCATCCCGGCTGGCTCCTGTCAGACCCTGCTGCACCCAGGCTCTGTAGGCTGCTCCCCACGGCCCCACGGCCAGCTCCTAGTCCTTCGCACCCCAAGCCTGGGCCTCTTCACCCTCTGTGCCACAGAAAGCCCCTTGCTGCCCCGTTCTGCACTGCTTCCTCCTGGAGACCCTCTTGAGGTTCCTCTAGGCTGCGCCGCCCACGCAGGCCTCACTGGAGCCTCTTCTCTGGGCGGCCAGTGAGGGCCAACTGGGCTCTGTCCTGTGCAGTTTCTGCGCAGGTCCCGAGCGCGTCCCATTCCTATACCGATGTAGGAAGGGAATGTGGTGGGAAAGTGTGTGATACCTCCCTGATCCAGCCTCTTTTTTAAAAAGGATCTAAGTTCCCGGGCCAGGCCCAAATTTATGATCCTCTTGCCTCAGCCTCCCCGAGTGCTGGGATTGCAGATGAGTCCCAACCTGTTACAACTGAACAACCAAGACTGATGTCATTTTACTGATGTGTGTGTGCGCAGGTTTTAGCGGATGTCGTGTAGCTGCTGCTCAGGACCACGTCCCAGACACTGTGTTCCATTAAGTTGTTCTGCCACCTTAGGCGGAGGTGATTTTTCACACTTTCTTTATCTTGGATGGCCTCGATGATCCTCAGAAGTCCTGCTCAGCTCTCCTGCCACGGTCCTCAGTTGGGCTCTGTCTGTTGTTCTCTAACCAGCCTGGGGCTTCGGGCTCTGTAGAGCGACACTGAACAGTCCGAGGCACGCACGCCGTCGGCATGCACGCTCACCTCGCTGGGCAGATCCAGGTAGTGTTTATCAAGTTTCTGCGTGGCACGGTGCACGCTTCTCCCTTTCTCAACGGCATTCCTGGACAGGAAGTCCCAGGAACAGCCCACACCTGAAAGGTGGAACAGTGCTCCTCTGACTTCCCAAATATCCTCGACACTTCTTGTCCTCTTGTTCTCATAGTCACACCGTCCCCACATCCATGTCACAGCGTTTTCTCTGTGACAGACGAATCCCTCTGAAGAAAACCATTCTTTTTTTTCTCTGCCTCTGCTCCACGAAATGGAGCTTATCAGTCAGCCACTGGGATTACAGGTGCATGCCACCACGCCCAGCCCAAGTTTTTCGTGTTTACAATGAAGGATAACCCGCTACAGGGCTCTGCGTAGCGCAAAGCATCAGGCTCCCTGGCTAGCGTAGGGCCTGAGCAAAAGTTAGCAGCCCTCTCACGTGACTGCCCGTTCGCGTCTCCTTCAGCACACACGAGTCCCAAGGGCTTCACTTCTCACCATGCTTGCCATTTTTTTTTGTCTTCTCTTTTTTGGTGTTTTTTCTGTCCCTCTCTCCTTCCCTTCCTCCCCATATCCCTTCCCTTTCCTTGGTATGTACTGGGAGCTGTGCTCAGGGCCTTCGCACTGAGTAACATTCACAGCCCTTTCATTTGTGTTACTATTTTATTTTATGATTATTATTTTTTGTGTTTTTAAGACAGGGTCTCGCTATGCAGTTCAGCCTGGCCTTGAACTCACTTTTGTAGCCCAGGCTGGTCTCAAACTCTCACTGCTCCTCCTGCCTCAGCCTCCCAAGTGCTGGGATTACAGGCATGTGCCACCACGCCCGGCCCATATGTGTTATTTTAAGACACAGCCTCACCAAGTCACTACGTTTCCCCACCTGGGTTTGAACTTGCCATTCTCTGTCTCAGCCTCCCAGAGTACTCAGTTTTTTTCATTATTAGTGCTCTAGGAGGCTTCTCATACTTTTTTCCATAACAGCCTTTTTAAATTTTGTTGTTATAGATGAGCCACACATTTACAGGTCATTTGTGTTTCTTGTCTTTATTTATTTATTTATTTATTTATTTCTTGTTCCAGAACTTTTGTTTGTTTTTTTTTATTTTTATGGCCGGCTCAACCTGCCCTGAGGGAAGGGCCGGCGCATCATGTGTTGCCGGGGATCGAACCATGGTCCCTGCAGCCGCCCAAGCTTTCCTAAGCAGACACTTTAGACCACTGAGCCATTCTGCTGGGCCCCCTGTTTCTTGTCTTTATACACAGAAGACAGAATATATTTTCTTTATACATATACATACATCTTAGTTACTTTTCTCTCATTGCTCTGACAAATATTTGACATCCAAAATGAAGGAAGGAAAGGTTTATTTAGCTCATGCTTACTGGAGATTTTAGTCCATACTCACTGGCTCCAAGGCAGACTGGCACATGTCAGAGAGCAGCAGTTCAAATCATGGCAGCAGGACAAATGTAATAGAGGCAACAGAAAGGGAGTCTGTCTCTGTCCCTTTTATTTATTTATTTATTTATTTATTTATTTAAATTTAACAATGGTTATATTACATATTTTCATCATCAGATCAGTTTAGATTAATAGATATAGGTATATAAAGAAGGTCGATCAAACAATTAAACATTAATACTTTCAATAAACATTACTCTTTTTCCCCCCTTTCTTTTTTTAACAGTTGACATAGCCGGGCGTGGTGGCGCACACCTGTAATCCCAGCACTTGGGAGGCTGAGGCAGGAGGATTGGTGCAAGTTCGAGACCAGCTTGGGCTACAAAAGTGAGCTCAAGGCCAGCCTGAACTGCATAGTGAGACCCTGTCTCAAAAAAAAGAAAAGAAAAGAAAGAAAGAAAGCTTCTGTCTGAGAGAAGGGACAGAAAGGGGGACCCAAGAGGGTAGCCCCTTTTTGTTTTTTTGAGACAGGGTCTCGTTATGCAGTTCAAGCTAGCTTTGAGCTCACTTTTTTTTTTTTCTTGTTTCAGAACTTTTGTTTATTTTTATGGCCAGCTCAGCCGGCCCTCAGGGCAGGGCTGGCACAGCATGTGATGCCAGGGATTGAACTGCGGTCCCTGTAGCTGCCCAAGCTTTCCTAAGCAGGCCCTTTAGACCACTGAGCCATCCTGCCGGGCCCTTGAGCTCATTTTTGTAGCCCAGACTGGTGTCGAAGTCGCACTGATCCTCCTGCCTCAGCCTCCCAAGTGCTGGGACTACAGGCATGCACCACCACGTTGGGCTCATACTTGCCATTTTCATCCTCTGAATTGTAGCTACTTTTGTAGGCCCAAGGTAACTGCAAAAAAAGGATGAAGCAAATGGGAGAGAACCAAACGTGCCTGTCACCCTTCGAACATCCCACAGTTGCTGTGATCCCACTTCTCTCCCAGGCAATAGCTTCTATGTGAATTGTCCCATTTGCCCTCCCTGTGGTCCTGCTCAGCAAAATTAGGGGGCCAGAAGCGGGGGCCCTCCATCACGCCTCCTCTGCAGAGAAGGTTCTTCCACTCGCACATGATTATGTCCTGGGATAAAGATGAGCAGAAATGGAGATAAATTCAGTGTAAAGCATAGTGATGTCAGAGCTATAGCAAAGAGATAAAGGATGAAAATTCTGGACTAAGAACACATGACATGGGGGCTAGGGAGACAGCTCCATGGCACAAGTGCCTGCCTGGCAAGTGCAACGTCCTGAGTTTGATCCCTGGTTCCAAAAGAAAGAAAGAAAGAAAGAAAAAAAGAAAGAAAGAAAGAAAGAAAGAAAGAAAGAAGAAAGATGACATTTGACCCACAGTACCTCAGGCCCCATGCTGAGCCAGTGACTGAGTCCAGGTGAGCTAATAGACACCTGTACCCTAGCACTGGGGAGGTTGAAAACCAGAGGATCACTACAGGTCTGAGCTGCCTAGTGAGATCCTGAAGCAAAAACAGAATTAAAAGGAAAGCAGGACTGCTACATACAGGGTGCGCAGCTATCATCCCCGTGACTAGGCAGGCTGAGGATGGCTTGGGTAACTCAGGGACACTCAATAATCATATGCCTTGGGACAGAGCTCAGTGCTAGAGCACCACACTACCCATCGCCAGTACTGTGAGAGGGGGAAAAACTGGAGCCCTGTCACTCTGGGGCTGACACCCTGAGCTAGGCACAATCCTAGCAGGAATGAGCCCCTGGGTCAGCTGCTCCCTGCCCTGCAGAGCTGGTCACAAGCCAGCGCCCAGCTGCTCGGGACTGGCCATTCTTGGCTTGGTTTGGCCGAGCGAGAGGTTGCTGCCTGCATGTACTTGTTTCATCAGCAGATATCTAATGGGCTTCTACTGAGTGCTAATCCCAGGTGCCGAAGGAGGTGCAGTGACGTTCTGGTGCCACAGACACAGGGAGGATGTCAACACCATGCACAGCCTGCAGTGTGCCCGCCACCCAAGCTACTGTCAGCGGACTGTGCCAAAGAACGCAAGCACAGCAGTGTGAGTGGGATGAGCTTGGAGTTCTCCCAAATAAACTAAAAGGGATATGACTTTATACTTGCATGAGAAAGGCCAGACCCGCCAACACAGCACCAGCTCGGCTGTATGAGGACAAAGCGTGAGTGCTAGCTCTGCCACCGCAGGCGCCTGTGTGCACTACTCGCAAGTGGAACATTGGGGATTATCCTCGACTATCCGCTAGGCGGCCTGATTCGGGCTGGAGTGGCTCATGGGTGCTCATGGTACTAGCGAAAGAATATACTTCTAGAAAGCAAAGCATACTTTCCACCTCAGAGCGGCTTGAAAGCCAGCGCAGTCGACCCATCCAACAGACTAAATATAAAATTACTCGGTGGTGGCTGCAGCACAGAGGAGGCCACCAGAGAGAAGCAGAGGTGAAGCTGAGCCGTAGGCAGGACTGCAGCTGCGAGACCAAAGCGTGTCCCTGCCCACTGGCACAGAGGATGTGGGCTCCACTCTCTAGAAGTCCTGGAATGACAGCGCAGGCAAAAGGCTGTCTGCCGCATTTAGGGGAGCCCTGGGACCTCAGTGGAATGATCGACAAAGATGTGAAGAACCGGGGTGACTGGCCATACCTGGGAAAAAACAAAGCATCTAAAACCACGACGCGTACAAGAAGTGATTGTGCTTCTTCAGACTTACTTTAGGCCAGCAGAATTCTGTACACAGTTCATCTTTAAAGGACATTAAATTCTGTTGTACAGCTTGGCTCTGCAGAGAGTAGTCCTGACACAATCAGGATGACGTGAGCACAGTTTGTTGGTTGTGTTAATTCTCTGTTGTTGCATAACTGATGGCCTCAAAACTTAGTTACTTACAACACCCGTCTACAGACTTGAAGTCTGTGCGTCAGAAACCCAGCATGGCTGACTCCGCTGAGGACTTTGCCAGGCTGAAACCAAGCAACTGTGCTGTCTTCCATTCAGGCAGCTCCAGGGAGGAGTCTCCCGCAGGCTCCTTTTTCCCGCCCGCCACCTGCGCTTGCGAGAGTGATGCTCCTGTTTGCTTGATATTTGTCTTCTGGGGCCACCTGCTCTCCTTGCAGCACGGACCGGTTCTTCGACAGTGGCCCATCCACTCCTCCTTGTACTTGGAATATCTCTGGCCTCCCTGGTTTATTAACCTGACCTAGATCTAAAGGACACCTGTAATTAAGTGACTCCCATGTAGCTAACCTCCGAACCTTAAAGTCAACTGCCTTCTGACCATAATTCTCAAGATACCTTTATTGCAACATTTAGACTACTATTTGAGAGCTGTGTATGTACCATGGCAGGGAATTTAGGGGATCATCTTAGATCTTTTTTTTTTTTTTTAAGTCTGTCTTGTCTTTTCTTTCTTTCTGTCTTTCTTTCTTTCTTGTCTTTTGAGCTCACTTTTTTAGCCCAGGCAGGTCTTGAACTCATACCAATCCTCCTGCCTCAGCCTCCCAAGTGCTGGGATTACAAGCATGAGTCACCATGCCTGGTCCATATTTTTTTCTTTTTTCTTTTTTCTTTTTCTTGTTTCAGAACCTTTGTTTGTTTATTCACTCATTTTTATGGCCAGCTCAGCCCACCACGCAGGCATGGTTGGCGCAGCATGTGGTGCCAGGGATAAAACTGCGGTCTCTGAAGCCGCCCAAGCTTTCCCAAGCAGGCGCTTTAGACCACTGAGCCATCCCTCCTGGCCCCCCATATTTTTTTTCTAATTCAGTGGTTATCAGCTTTAAAATCTACCTTAGATTGTAAGCCAGTACTTCTTTTTTTTTATATTGTATTTATTATTTTTATTCTTGTTTCAGAACCTTTGTTTGTTTATTCACTCATTTCTATGGCCGGCTCAGCCCACCCCAAGGGCAGGGCTGGCGCAGCATGTGGTGCCGGGGATCGAACCGCAGTCCCTGAAGCCGCCCAAGCTTTCCCAAGCAGGGGTTTTAGACCACTGAGCCATCCCACCGGGCCCCAATAAGCCAGTACTTCTTAACTGGTATAAGATGAGATTATTTTTTTAAGAAAATATTTTTTTTTAAATGTTAAAAAATGAGGCCAGGAAGATAGTTCAGTGGCATAAAAGTGCCTGCCTGGCAAGTACAAGGTCCAAAGTTTGATCCCTAGAACCATTAAAAAGAAAGTAAAAATGATACAGAATTTCAAAATAAGATGATAGGGAATCAACAGTGGTTGCTATATTGCATATTGTGATCTTCAAAGTAGCTCAGATTACCAGATGCAGGCATGCAAAACTGATCAAAAAAAATTCAGCAGTAAGTTCTTTTTAATAAACCAAAAAAAGTTAGTATTACAATTATTTTAGCTATTGTGTGTGTGTGTGTATATATATATATATATA
>PVJA010035592.1:0-10763 GCA_004027025.1 Myocastor coypus | reverse complement strand
AAATTCTGTATCATTTTTACTTTCTTTTTAATGGTTCTAGGGATCAAACTTTGGACCTTGTACTTGCCAGGCAGGCACTTTTATGCCACTGAACTATCTTCCTGGCCTCATTTTTTAACATTTAAAAAAAAATATTTTCTTAAAAAAATAATCTCATCTTATACCAGTTAAGAAGTACTGGCTTATTGGGGCCCGGTGGGATGGCTCAGTGGTCTAAAACCCCTGCTTGGGAAAGCTTGGGCGGCTTCAGGGACTGCGGTTCGATCCCCGGCACCACATGCTGCGCCAGCCCTGCCCTTGGGGTGGGCTGAGCCGGCCATAGAAATGAGTGAATAAACAAACAAAGGTTCTGAAACAAGAATAAAAATAATAAATACAATATAAAAAAAAAGAAGTACTGGCTTACAATCTAAGGTAGATTTTAAAGCTGATAACCACTGAATTAGAAAAAAAATATGGGGGGCCAGGAGGGATGGCTCAGTGGTCTAAAGCGCCTGCTTGGGAAAGCTTGGGCGGCTTCAGAGACCGCAGTTTTATCCCTGGCACCACATGCTGCGCCAACCATGCCTGCGTGGTGGGCTGAGCTGGCCATAAAAATGAGTGAATAAACAAACAAAGGTTCTGAAACAAGAAAAAGAAAAAAGAAAAAAGAAAAAAATATGGACCAGGCATGGTGACTCATGCTTGTAATCCCAGCACTTGGGAGGCTGAGGCAGGAGGATTGGTATGAGTTCAAGACCAGCCTGGGCTAAAAAAGTGAGCTCAAAAGACAAGAAAGAAAGAAAGACAGAAAGAAAGAAAAGACAAGACAGACTTAAAAAAAAAAAAAAGATCTAAGATGATCCCCTAAATTCCCTGCCATGGTACATACACAGCTCTCAAATAGTAGTCTAAATGTTGCAATAAAGGTATCTTGAGAATTATGGTCAGAAGGCAGTTGACTTTAAGGTTCGGAGGTTAGCTACATGGGAGTCACTTAATTACAGGTGTCCTTTAGATCTAGGTCAGGTTAATAAACCAGGGAGGCCAGAGATATTCCAAGTACAAGGAGGAGTGGATGGGCCACTGTCGAAGAACCGGTCCGTGCTGCAAGGAGAGCAGGTGGCCCCAGAAGACAAATATCAAGCAAACAGGAGCATCACTCTCGCAAGCGCAGGTGGCGGGCGGGAAAAAGGAGCCTGCGGGAGACTCCTCCCTGGAGCTGCCTGAATGGAAGACAGCACAGTTGCTTGGTTTCAGCCTGGCAAAGTCCTCAGCGGAGTCAGCCATGCTGGGTTTCTGACGCACAGACTTCAAGTCTGTAGACGGGTGTTGTAAGTAACTAAGTTTTGAGGCCATCAGTTATGCAACAACAGAGAATTAACACAACCAACAAACTGTGCTCACGTCATCCTGATTGTGTCAGGACTACTCTCTGCAGAGCCAAGCTGTACAACAGAATTTAATGTCCTTTAAAGATGAACTGTGTACAGAATTCTGCTGGCCTAAAGTAAGTCTGAAGAAGCACAATCACTTCTTGTACGCGTCGTGGTTTTAGATGCTTTGTTTTTTCCCAGGTATGGCCAGTCACCCCGGTTCTTCACATCTTTGTCGATCATTCCACTGAGGTCCCAGGGCTCCCCTAAATGCGGCAGACAGCCTTTTGCCTGCGCTGTCATTCCAGGACTTCTAGAGAGTGGAGCCCACATCCTCTGTGCCAGTGGGCAGGGACACGCTTTGGTCTCGCAGCTGCAGTCCTGCCTACGGCTCAGCTTCACCTCTGCTTCTCTCTGGTGGCCTCCTCTGTGCTGCAGCCACCACCGAGTAATTTTATATTTAGTCTGTTGGATGGGTCGACTGCGCTGGCTTTCAAGCCGCTCTGAGGTGGAAAGTATGCTTTGCTTTCTAGAAGTATATTCTTTCGCTAGTACCATGAGCACCCATGAGCCACTCCAGCCCGAATCAGGCCGCCTAGCGGATAGTCGAGGATAATCCCCAATGTTCCACTTGCGAGTAGTGCACACAGGCGCCTGCGGTGGCAGAGCTAGCACTCACGCTTTGTCCTCATACAGCCGAGCTGGTGCTGTGTTGGCGGGTCTGGCCTTTCTCATGCAAGTATAAAGTCATATCCCTTTTAGTTTATTTGGGAGAACTCCAAGCTCATCCCACTCACACTGCTGTGCTTGCGTTCTTTGGCACAGTCCGCTGACAGTAGCTTGGGTGGTGGGCACACTGCAGGCTGTGCATGGTGTTGACATCCTCCCTGTGTCTGTGGCACCAGAACGTCACTGCACCTCCTTCGGCACCTGGGATTAGCACTCAGTAGAAGCCCATTAGATATCTGCTGATGAAACAAGTACATGCAGGCAGCAACCTCTCGCTCGGCCAAACCAAGCCAAGAATGGCCAGTCCCGAGCAGCTGGGCGCTGGCTTGTGACCAGCTCTGCAGGGCAGGGAGCAGCTGACCCAGGGGCTCATTCCTGCTAGGATTGTGCCTAGCTCAGGGTGTCAGCCCCAGAGTGACAGGGCTCCAGTTTTTCCCCCTCTCACAGTACTGGCGATGGGTAGTGTGGTGCTCTAGCACTGAGCTCTGTCCCAAGGCATATGATTATTGAGTGTCCCTGAGTTACCCAAGCCATCCTCAGCCTGCCTAGTCACGGGGATGATAGCTGCGCACCCTGTATGTAGCAGTCCTGCTTTCCTTTTAATTCTGTTTTTGCTTCAGGATCTCACTAGGCAGCTCAGACCTGTAGTGATCCTCTGGTTTTCAACCTCCCCAGTGCTAGGGTACAGGTGTCTATTAGCTCACCTGGACTCAGTCACTGGCTCAGCATGGGGCCTGAGGTACTGTGGGTCAAATGTCATCTTTCTTCTTTCTTTCTTTCTTTCTTTCTTTCTTTCTTTTTTTCTTTCTTTCTTTCTTTCTTTTGGAACCAGGGATCAAACTCAGGACGTTGCACTTGCCAGGCAGGCACTTGTGCCATGGAGCTGTCTCCCTAGCCCCCATGTCATGTGTTCTTAGTCCAGAATTTTCATCCTTTATCTCTTTGCTATAGCTCTGACATCACTATGCTTTACACTGAATTTATCTCCATTTCTGCTCATCTTTATCCCAGGACATAATCATGTGCGAGTGGAAGAACCTTCTCTGCAGAGGAGGCGTGATGGAGGGCCCCCGCTTCTGGCCCCCTAATTTTGCTGAGCAGGACCACAGGGAGGGCAAATGGGACAATTCACATAGAAGCTATTGCCTGGGAGAGAAGTGGGATCACAGCAACTGTGGGATGTTCGAAGGGTGACAGGCACGTTTGGTTCTCTCCCATTTGCTTCATCCTTTTTTTGCAGTTACCTTGGGCCTACAAAAGTAGCTACAATTCAGAGGATGAAAATGGCAAGTATGAGCCCAACGTGGTGGTGCATGCCTGTAGTCCCAGCACTTGGGAGGCTGAGGCAGGAGGATCAGTGCGACTTCGACACCAGTCTGGGCTACAAAAATGAGCTCAAGGGCCCGGCAGGATGGCTCAGTGGTCTAAAGGGCCTGCTTAGGAAAGCTTGGGCAGCTACAGGGACCGCAGTTCAATCCCTGGCATCACATGCTGTGCCAGCCCTGCCCTGAGGGCCGGCTGAGCTGGCCATAAAAATAAACAAAAGTTCTGAAACAAGAAAAAAAAAAAAGTGAGCTCAAAGCTAGCTTGAACTGCATAACGAGACCCTGTCTCAAAAAAACAAAAAGGGGCTACCCTCTTGGGTCCCCCTTTCTGTCCCTTCTCTCAGACAGAAGCTTTCTTTCTTTCTTTTCTTTTCTTTTTTTTGAGACAGGGTCTCACTATGCAGTTCAGGCTGGCCTTGAGCTCACTTTTGTAGCCCAAGCTGGTCTCGAACTTGCACCAATCCTCCTGCCTCAGCCTCCCAAGTGCTGGGATTACAGGTGTGCGCCACCACGCCCGGCTATGTCAACTGTTAAAAAAAGAAAGGGGGGAAAAAGAGTAATGTTTATTGAAAGTATTAATGTTTAATTGTTTGATCGACCTTCTTTATATACCTATATCTATTAATCTAAACTGATCTGATGATGAAAATATGTAATATAACCATTGTTAAATTTAAATAAATAAATAAATAAATAAATAAATAAAAGGGACAGAGACAGACTCCCTTTCTGTTGCCTCTATTACATTTGTCCTGCTGCCATGATTTGAACTGCTGCTCTCTGACATGTGCCAGTCTGCCTTGGAGCCAGTGAGTATGGACTAAAATCTCCAGTAAGCATGAGCTAAATAAACCTTTCCTTCCTTCATTTTGGATGTCAAATATTTGTCAGAGCAATGAGAGAAAAGTAACTAAGATGTATGTATATGTATAAAGAAAATATATTCTGTCTTCTGTGTATAAAGACAAGAAACAGGGGGCCCAGCAGAATGGCTCAGTGGTCTAAAGTGTCTGCTTAGGAAAGCTTGGGCGGCTGCAGGGACCATGGTTCGATCCCCGGCAACACATGATGCGCCGGCCCTTCCCTCAGGGCAGGTTGAGCCGGCCATAAAAATAAAAAAAAACAAACAAAAGTTCTGGAACAAGAAATAAATAAATAAATAAATAAATAAAGACAAGAAACACAAATGACCTGTAAATGTGTGGCTCATCTATAACAACAAAATTTAAAAAGGCTGTTATGGAAAAAAGTATGAGAAGCCTCCTAGAGCACTAATAATGAAAAAAACTGAGTACTCTGGGAGGCTGAGACAGAGAATGGCAAGTTCAAACCCAGGTGGGGAAACGTAGTGACTTGGTGAGGCTGTGTCTTAAAATAACACATATGGGCCGGGCGTGGTGGCACATGCCTGTAATCCCAGCACTTGGGAGGCTGAGGCAGGAGGAGCAGTGAGAGTTTGAGACCAGCCTGGGCTACAAAAGTGAGTTCAAGGCCAGGCTGAACTGCATAGCGAGACCCTGTCTTAAAAACACAAAAAATAATAATCATAAAATAAAATAGTAACACAAATGAAAGGGCTGTGAATGTTACTCAGTGCGAAGGCCCTGAGCACAGCTCCCAGTACATACCAAGGAAAGGGAAGGGATATGGGGAGGAAGGGAAGGAGAGAGGGACAGAAAAAACACCAAAAAAGAGAAGACAAAAAAAAAAAAAAAAAAAAAATGGCAAGCATGGTGAGAAGTGAAGCCCTTGGGACTCGTGTGTGCTGAAGGAGACGCGAACGGGCAGTCACGTGAGAGGGCTGCTAACTTTTGCTCAGGCCCTACGCTAGCCAGGGAGCCTGATGCTTTGCGCTACGCAGAGCCCTGTAGCGGGTTATCCTTCATTGTAAACACGAAAAACTTGGGCTGGGCGTGGTGGCATGCACCTGTAATCCCAGTGGCTGACTGATAAGCTCCATTTCGTGGAGCAGAGGCAGAGAAAAAAAAGAATGGTTTTCTTCAGAGGGATTCGTCTGTCACAGAGAAAACGCTGTGACATGGATGTGGGGACGGTGTGACTATGAGAACAAGAGGACAAGAAGTGTCGAGGATATTTGGGAAGTCAGAGGAGCACTGTTCCACCTTTCAGGTGTGGGCTGTTCCTGGGACTTCCTGTCCAGGAATGCCGTTGAGAAAGGGAGAAGCGTGCACCGTGCCACGCAGAAACTTGATAAACACTACCTGGATCTGCCCAGCGAGGTGAGCGTGCATGCCGACGGCGTGCGTGCCTCGGACTGTTCAGTGTCGCTCTACAGAGCCCGAAGCCCCAGGCTGGTTAGAGAACAACAGACAGAGCCCAACTGAGGACCGTGGCAGGAGAGCTGAGCAGGACTTCTGAGGATCATCGAGGCCATCCAAGATAAAGAAAGTGTGAAAAATCACCTCCGCCTAAGGTGGCAGAACAACTTAATGGAACACAGTGTCTGGGACGTGGTCCTGAGCAGCAGCTACACGACATCCGCTAAAACCTGCGCACACACACATCAGTAAAATGACATCAGTCTTGGTTGTTCAGTTGTAACAGGTTGGGACTCATCTGCAATCCCAGCACTCGGGGAGGCTGAGGCAAGAGGATCATAAATTTGGGCCTGGCCCGGGAACTTAGATCCTTTTTAAAAAAGAGGCTGGATCAGGGAGGTATCACACACTTTCCCACCACATTCCCTTCCTACATCGGTATAGGAATGGGACGCGCTCGGGACCTGCGCAGAAACTGCACAGGACAGAGCCCAGTTGGCCCTCACTGGCCGCCCAGAGAAGAGGCTCCAGTGAGGCCTGCGTGGGCGGCGCAGCCTAGAGGAACCTCAAGAGGGTCTCCAGGAGGAAGCAGTGCAGAACGGGGCAGCAAGGGGCTTTCTGTGGCACAGAGGGTGAAGAGGCCCAGGCTTGGGGTGCGAAGGACTAGGAGCTGGCCGTGGGGCCGTGGGGAGCAGCCTACAGAGCCTGGGTGCAGCAGGGTCTGACAGGAGCCAGCCGGGATGGCACTGCCACGTCCCCAGACCAGCAAGGGGGCAGGGGCTCAGGTGCAGCTGCCCTCTGTGCTGCCCAGAGCAGCCAAGCAGCTTGGGCCACCTGTCCCTGGGCCAGGGGTGTCTGCAGAACAGGTCCCAGCTACCTTCTGCTCCCAGGGCTCAAATATGCATCACTGCCCTAAGAAAAAGCAGATGAGGCCACAGCCCTTGATGGCTGGCTTTGCAGGACTCCTGCATGGAAGAGAAGAGGAGCCCTTGGCTTCCCCAGCCCTGAACAGCCAGTGGACCTCTGCTGGCCAGAGACGAAGGCCAGCGTTTATGTCAGCGTGAAGGCCTTGGGGTTTATTCTTAGCACTACAAGAAGGAAGGAAGGAGGAAAGAAGGAGAGAGAGAAGAAGAAAGAGAAAGAAAACAAACAAACGTGGAGCAAATGGGGGGCCGGGGAGATAGTTTTGTGGCGCAAGTGCCAGCCTGGCAAGTGCAAGGTCATGAGTTTGAACCCCAGTCCCACCAAAAAAAAAAAAAAAAAAAGAGTACATTGGAACACACTGAAGTAACTTTCTTCACCAGAATTTCCTGTTCCACCAAAGGCTTTTCCCCTGAGTTGGGGCTCCTTTTCCTTCAAACCCTACCTGTGTAAGCCGGGCGTGGTAGCTCACGCCTGTAATCCCAGCACTTGGGAGGCTGAGGCAGGAGGATTGGTGCGAGTTCGAGACCAGCCTGGGCTACAAAAGTGAGCTCAAGGCCAGCCTCAACTGCATAGCAAGACCCTGTCTCAAAAAGACAAAAAAAAAAAAAAAAAAACCCTACCTGTCTAGCTCAGGGCCCCTCTTAGCAATAGCGCCTTCGCCTCCGGCAATCTTCCTTCCCTTCCCTGGCTCAGACGTCACTCGCTGTCCTCCAGGCCCCCAAGACCAGATCTGTGGCTCCAGCAGTTTCCTGCTGGGTGCCACAGGTGCCTTCTCAAGCGACAAATAGCCTCCAGGGACCTGGCATGGCTTTGAGGGAAGATGAGACAGGTGAGGCAGACCTGGAGCTGAAGGGTCAGAGTCTGTATTATCAGTTTTTAGACAGATATTTCTACGTGACTAGTGCGTTGGCCTGGAGAGTGAGCAAGTTCTGACCCTGAGATCTGCGGAAACGAAGGAGGCAAGGTACACAGAGGCAGCCACAGCAAGCAGCGGCGGCCTTTAGCTGTTGGCCGCGTTAGCGTTACAGGAAGGCCGCTCGCCTTAGGCTGAGGCCCTGAAGGCTGCAGGTTAAGAGCCGGGGGTGGGGTGGGGTAGGGGGTGGGGGGGTAGGGTAGGGGGGTGGAGGGGTGGAGGGGTGGTGGGGGCTCAGACCCGGTCCCGAGCTGCGAGTGCTAGAAGAACAGCAGGGCAGGCCAGGAGGTGCGGAAGGTCCTAAGGAGGGGCTCGTTGGCCTCCACGATCCTCTTAGGGAGCACTGAGACGCTGTGCACAGAAAGGACATCGAGGTCGCATAGGCAGGATTCCCAAGTGAACGCTAGAATAAGGCGCAGGTTTTCAAGGAAATAGTCAAGTATGGAGTTTTCAGTTCTAAAGTACCATCTAAGCAATATCTGAAAAGAAAAATAAATTCTTTTTTCAGCAGTGGGAAAAGAAGCATGAAAAAAAAACCATTTCCATTGTTTTATATGGAAACAACCGAGAATATACAAATTATCTTCAGTTCTCAGAAAGCATTGGGGAGGCACAGATTCAGTACTTTAGCGCAGAGTTCAAAGCAGTCTGTATAAGCCAGGTGTGGTGGTATACACTTGTAGTCTCAGCTACTCAGGAGGCTAAGGCAGGAGGATTACAAATTCTAGGGCATCCTGGGAAATTTAGGGAAATCCTGTCTCAAAAAATAAAAAGAAGGGTGAGCCCCATAGCTCAGCAGAAAGCGCCTGCTTAGGCAGAGGGCAGCAGCAGCCAGGCTCCATCCCCAGCAATCCCATGGGGTGCTAGCCTAGTCCCAGGGTGCACTGAGGCAGCGATTGAGACCGAACATAGAGGTGCATGCCTGTAATCCCAGCGCTTGGGAGGCTGGAAACAGGAGGATCACTATGAGCCCGATGCAAAATAGTGAGGCCCTGTAGACCCTGTTTTTTTTGTTGTTGTTGCTTATTTGTTTATTTTTTGTCTTTTTGAGACAGGGTCTCCCTATGCAGTTCCGATTGGCCTTGAGCTCACTTTTGCAGCCCAGGCTGGTCTCGAAACTCGCAGGATTCCTGTCTCAGAACTGATCGTCCTGCCTCAGCCTCCCAAGTGCTGGGATTATAGGCGTGTGCCACACGCCCAGCTTGTAGACCCTATTTTATTTATTTTATTTTTTTTAATTTTTTTTTTTCTTGTTTCACACCCTTTGTTTGTTTATTCACTCATTTTTATGGCTGGCTCAGCCCGCCCAGAGGGCAGGGCTAACACAGCATGTGGAGCCGGGGATCGAACCACAGTCCCTGAAGCTGCCCAAGCTTTCCCAAGCAGGGCTTTAGACCACTGAGCCATCCTGCCGGGCCCAAGACCCTATTTTAAATACAAAATAAATAAATACATAAACTAATACAACTAAAGATGTAGCTTGTGGTGCAGTGCTCCTGAATTCAATTCCACGTATTTCTTTTTTTTTAATGGCTGGCTCAGCCTGCCCTGGGGGTAGGGTTGGCACAACATATGGCACCAGGAATCAAACCTCGGTCCCTGTAGTTGCCTAGGCTTGCCTAAGCAGGCACTTTAGACCACTGAGCCATCTCACAGGCCCCTCAATCCCATGTACTTCAAAACAAACTACAAAAAGGCTGAAAAGCCAGCCAATTTCATGCTGTCATGAAATGCACTCAGGTAGCAGGTAAGTGTTGCCCTGGCTCTGAATTCACTCTGAGACTTTGGCTGCTCTGGGCAAACAGGTCTGAAACTACCACCAATCAGGGTCCAGGGCTTCCTGAAGCAGGAAGGACCCCACCATGCTCCTCGTAGCATGGGTTCTGTGACTTCCTCGGCAAATAGAAAAAATTTCAGGACTAGTCGGGGAGGCACAGGAAGGATTTCATTAGTTTTATTTTTGTCTGCTTGAGACAGGGTCTTGCTATGCAGTTTAGGCTGGCCTAAACTGCATAGAGTTCAGCGCTCACTTTTGTAGCCCAGGCTGATCTTGAACTCACACTGATCCTCCTGCCTCAGTCTCCCAAGTGCTGGGATTACAGGTGTGCACAACCACGTCTGGCTTATGTTCCTCTTTGAGAGAAGGAAAGAAACTCCCAACCTGCTAGATGTCTGGTATGAGTTCATGTCATGCTGTGTAAAATTGAAGAATAAGGTGCCAGGGAGATAGCTCAGGGGTGCAAGTGCCTGATTGGCAAGTGCAAGGTCCTGAGTTCAATCCCTGGTTCCAGTAAATAAATAAATAAACAAACAAACAAACAAATAAATAAATAAATAAAATCAAAGAAATGAATTTTTCTTTAACTGAGGGAGACTACGGAGTTAAGAACAGAATCTATTTATTGGGTAAAGAAAGCTTCTGTTTGAGACAAGAGGGGTAGCAAATGGGTTGCTAAGGGACCTGCCTTTTCTAGGAATTTTATAGAGCAAATCCATGACCCGAGATGAGACCAAGGTAGGAAAAATGGGAAATCAAAAAGTGGGCATGAGGTGGGAAAATTGACTAAGTCTGGATCCAAAAAGAGAAGTGAGAATGGACCTAGAGCAGAGTTCAGCCTGGAGGGGCTTCATAGGTGACCTGCTGGGCTTTGGGGGCAACCATTGCCTACATGGAACATCAGCCCCTGAGGTCCACCCTAGGGAGGTAGAACCAGCCCACAGCAAGGTGCCTGTCTCCCCCACAGGTGCAAGGGGTCCCACCTTATGCCCTGGCTCCTTCAAGGGCCTGGCCCTGTCTGACTGCCTATGATATTTCTATCCAGCTTAGCTGCCTGTAATATCTTGCTTAAATTTTTTGCTAAAGAATACAAAATATAAAAAAAGAGCATTAGAAACACAAAATTTCACTAACCAAAGTAATAGGAATTTAACAATGGTGCTGTGTTGCATGATGTTATCTTCAAATTAGTTGTTTAGGTCACCAAATCTAAAAGTGCAAAATTGGTTAAAAAAAATTATAAGAAATTAAAAAGAAAAAAAGAGAACAAAAAAAAAAGAATTTTAAGTATTAGCCGCTCCTTTCAAAAGACCAGCAGATAGTGTGGGAGCCTGAAAGAGTACTGAAAATCTAAAAGGTATAGCAGCAGGTACTGTGAGAGGGAAAGAGATTGTTGAGTGGGGAAGACACACGGGGGTGAGAAGAGGACAACTTAAAGAGGGAAGAGCCGGGCGTGGTGGT
>PVJA010035591.1:0-14804 GCA_004027025.1 Myocastor coypus | reverse complement strand
GGTACTGGGGATTGAACTCAGAACCTTGCGCTTGCCAGTTCCTTTACTTCAGATGCTATTAATTCGGACTTCATTTTGTACTTCAGAAGTTATTTCTGATCTCATTTCCTCTATACTTTTCTGCATTTCTTTGACTTCACACAGTATTAATTCATGAATTTGGTTTTTTGTTGTTGTTGTTGTTGTTGTTTGTTTTTTACTTCAGATGTTATCACTGATCTGATTTCCTCGATACATGTCTGTATTTGTTTCCTTACTTCAGATGCTATTAATTCCGAGTTTTCAGCAGTGCAGTTCCTATTTTCTTTTATATTAGTGTCTCTTGCACTTATTCTGACTGGACTTGGGGCCTGAGATGGCATCTTGCTCTTTCTTTGTCATTATGTATAGCACTTTCTTTTGCCCTTTGGTGTATAGCTTTGGTGCAGTTATGTGGTTAGCACTTACTGAATTTCAGGTCTGGATCAACCAAGTTGGAACTTGTCCAGATGTTCTGGCTGAATCTGGCCACTGTGCTCCAGTTTTTCCTGTTGCTGCCCATGGAAGTAAACCTGCTGTGCTCCTCTAGCAAGATGTTCAACTCCTAGATTAGCTGGGAAGTTCTGAACTCAGCCTCTCTGCAGGGAATTTTTGCCACATGGTTCCAAAAGAGATGCCGGGTCTGGGGTCTGCAAAAGTACCTACAAGTACCTTTGATTGGACTCTGGATGGGGAAGTATCCAGTGCATGCAGGCAGGTGGAAAGGTCCCTACCTACACACATGCACCGGGGCGGCTGGATTCCAGGCTGGTAGGTGATCCCGTGAGCACCGGCAAGTGGGTAGGTCCCTACTGCACGTGCATGCTGGGGTGGGTCTGTCATAATTTTTGATTTAAAAAATGCATATTTGTCAACTACATCTACCAATTGATTTGGAACGTCCCATTGAGCTCCTTGGAAGCCAGCTGTCACTGCTTTGGCAAGCTATATCAACCTAGCAGGAAGCTGCTTTGCCTTAGACTTAGGCAAACTTTGTGCTTCTTCCAAACGTCCCTTATTCTGAGCAGTGATCCCAGCGGGTTGATTTCAAAGTCTTACTGGTGCAAAACAACTAATGGCACCTTCATGCATTTATCAATTTCTTCAAAAATATTGTGCCAACAATTGTGTGATAAAGCTTCCTGTTAGCTTTTCAGTTAACACGCAGCAAGTTAAAGTAAATAATTCAACTGGGGTCTGAGGAAAAAATGGAAAGCAGTGTTAATAATATGCCCCGAACACATAAAATCTGATTGCACTATTTATATGGTATTACCAAAACCCACATCAAGGTGCCTGAGACACAGGTGCTTTCCCACAAAAATTGAAGGGGTGTAATTCACAGAGATGGCTGACCTAAAGGTCTTTGCTTACTGCACTCTAATTAAGTAACACAGCCACTCAAATTGATTTCTGTCATCTGGGTAAGAAGCAATTACAGTTACACTTCAGGTTGCTGATTCTGTTAGGGAATAAGGTATTGTTTCTGGCTGACTTTTCTAATAAATGGAGGGTTAATAAATTAATGACTATACTTGTAAGACTGTAATGTCACAGAGGAAGAAGCCTCTTAACTACCTAAAAGATGGAGACTTTAAATACCCAATCTGAATCTTTCCATTTCTGGATCATAAAGTCACAGTTAATGATCATTTTTATCTTTTTACTGAATTTATAGAGTTCAAACTTGTAAAAAAAAAAAAAGGAAGAAAGAAAGAAAAAGAAGAATCAAAACTATCTAAAAACCTGTGCTTGCATTTGTGAAAGGACCGTAGTTTTCCTACAAAGAAGCAAAACAAGGAGAAACCTTGCTTTATAATAATGCACTGTGCCCCTAACTGATCCAGGGCTGAAGAGCTTTTTGAATCTCCCCTAAAACCCCCCTTTCGAAGGCCCTGCCTCACAGAATTGCCACAAAATTTCAGCATGCATTCCCAAGGGGACACATAGTATTCAATTCTTCATAGTTTCATCTCTTTTCCTGAACATTCTCAACTCTATAAATTACTGTCACTTGATAGATATAGTAAACTAATCTTCAATCAAGATTTTAGTAATGAACAATAATCAAATAATTTAAGGGGAAAATCTTCTAAAATAACTGATTAACTACAAAAAAAATGCTTATCAGTGAGTTAGGCTGTAATTACTACCAAGTTGAGATTTGTTTGCTTGTTTACTTATTTACCAGGCCTCACTTTGTGTTTCAGGAGTGTGTTGAACTCACAGTGTAGCCCAGGTTGGACCAGAACTTGCAGTGGTGAGCCTACTAAGTGCTAGAATTATAGGTGTGTACCATGATACCTGATTAGCTCACTATGAACAACTGTTGGTATTAAAACAACAGCAACAAAAAAAGAATGATCTTTAGGAAACAGCATCAAGTGGCTAAATCCAGAGTGGCTAAATCATTTATCTTGACCGTATTTTTTTATTGAAGTAAGTAGGGCAAAATGCCGGCATTTTTCCACATGTACACATAAGCACACACACACACACACACACACACACACACACACACACACATAAGCACACACACACACACACACACACACACACCAACATTTAAATATTTAACAGCATACTAGCTTGATGGAAAAATAAATAAATAAAAGTAAAAGTTCTGATTTGTAGCATTGCTGGCTTCCATGACTTAAATACTGGGCCATAGCTAATTTCAAGCTACCAAGGTGTGCTTCCTGAGCCCATGGTTGGGAAGAGTTGTACACAATCAGCCGCTACTCTAAGGAATGCAGCTCAGGGAAGCCCCTGCACTACCATAGTGCACTGCACTAGTCCATATTTAACCCTGGGTATGAAATCCTACATGGGTGTGACTCAAAATTCAGACAAAAATCATCTAAACTTCTACGAACAACCTGGTCTCCCCACTTTCCTCTATTCTGTCGATTGCAGTCAAATCAGTAGAAGAATTAGAAGACTGAGATCTACCTCTTTTCTAGCAGAAAATCATTGTACTGACACACATTCTGTTGGTTAGTGTTGGGTCCACAAATGTCCACCAACCAACCAGTCCTTCTGTCACCATGCAGTGACCCACTCTTAGGTAGAGTTGTCTGGATCTCTGCTGTCCTAAACAGCACACGCACAGCCCTTGTGACAACCAGAAAGGGCAAATCTGAAGTACCGTCCTGTGTCTACTAAAGGTGGCTGTGTCCAGAGCACCTTGCTCTCAGTACGATCTGCCTCTCAGCATGATTCAGACTGTTTGATCTTCCCCCAACCTAAGACCCTGTTCTTTTTTTTTTTCCAACATTCCTCCTTGCCTCTAGGATTACAGCCCCAACTCACTGAAGAGGACAACCCAGTTTGTCAGTGCAGTATCACATTGGCACCAAGAGAGTCGGATGGAAATAGGGTCTGATTATTTAACTGTGATTAGAATCAATAATTGGCACTGCTAGAGCAGAGAGTTTTAATCAAGATAAATGGAATTATGATGAATAGCTAGCTAGCTAATGGAATCTGAGATGTATAGAGTATAATTCTAAAGGAAGGATACTGTTTGACCCAAATATATAAAATGCATTAGACAATAAAGAATGTTACTGCTTTGTAAATTCTATCAATTCAGTTGATAAATATTTATTGAGAACCTATGATGGTATTTATAGCCATTTGCTACACAACACACCATACCAAAAAGCAGTATTCCAATACTCTAGAAATTGTCTACCTCTAATCAGCAAATGTTTTTCACAAATTTACCCAATTGGCCTCATATTAAAACCAATTTTTAAAAAATTTAATGTGTTTGGTACAGGGTCTCACTCTGCAGCTTATAGTGATCCTCCTCAGTGCTGGGATTATAGGTCTGTGCTACCACACTGGGTCTCCGTGGCCGGATCTGTGTGCCCGAGGGTGGGGCCAGCATTGTATATGGTGTTGGGTATGGAACACTGGTCCCTGTGCTTGCATAAGCAGGTGCTGAGACACCTGCTGATATATATATATATATATATATATATATATATATATATATATATACACTTTTGCAACCCATACATCCAGGTCTTTTGTTCTGTGCTCATTCACATCGTCTGTAGGTAAGAAAGGGTTATTACAAAGTTTCCACAGAATGACAATCTGCTCATCCTGCCAAAGACTTCTGCAGTTTTCTTTCATTTCCTGTCCTATTAGTTTACCTCACTTCCGCAATAGTCAGACTATTTCCCTAATACATGGAGAATAATAATGGACTTGTTAACTGGCACTTATAAATACAATCTTATAGTTACTAATATAATGCCATTGATAAATGCTGGTATTTATAAATATAATCATATTAGTAAATACATACAGAGTGGATCCCAATGTATTTCCTCTAAGTCAATAGAAAAGCAATATTAAATAGTAGCAGTTTTCAACACGTATTTTACAAACATATATTGTAAAAGAATCAGTGGCTAATCACATCTGTGCTGTAATTAGCTCCTGTGCTCCAGTCTTTATTTTGAAGTGGTAACTTTTACACAGGCAAAAAGAGTACGTGAATCTTGAATGATCTCAAAACTCAGAAATTCCTTTGCCCAACTGGAATATAAACTGGCATTTTGAAAATATTTATGAAAATCTTATCAATAGGAAATAGAAATTAGTAATAGTAGGCATGCTTTTCTTATTAGCACCTTTTTTACACCAGGTACTAGTCTTTCTCAAATACTATATGCTGGTTACTATGCTAGGCATTTCATTTATATTGCATCCATTCCTGTTTTAATGATTATCAAGTCCACTGGTATAATGTAGATGTGCATAATAGTCACAATCATAGGGAACTTGTACCTGTGCATGATAGAATTTGATTCCTTTTTCCCATTACCCTCTCCTCCCTTCAACTCCTCTTCCCCTCCTTATTTACAAAACTTTGTTTCCATTTTATCCTTCTTTTCTCATGTTTTCTTTCCCCTTTCTTTTCCTCTTCCCCCCACCTCTAGTTCCCCTTTCGTTTGGAACAATTTTTTTCCTATTTCACAAATACACAGTGTGATTCTTATACACAGTGTCATTTGCTCATACCAGAGAGACTATCATATGTACATATATGTCTGATTTATTTCACTTAAGAATGTGGACTCAAATCCATCTATTTAGTCATAAATGTCTCAATTTTTTCTTCATGTACAGGTACAAACTCCCTATGATCGTGACTGAGTAGTACTCCACTAAATATTTTAAACATCACATCTTGCATATTCATTCATCAGTTGATGGATATTTGGGATATTTCCAAGAGTTGCCTGTTACACACTGTGATGCTATAGACATGGGCGCACATATTTTATTGTGACATGGTGCTTTGTTTGACAAAGGCTAACACCCACTCATGACAAAATCCCTACATAAAATTGGAATAGATGATCTTTATTTCAATCTGATTAACACTGTCTATGACAAACTAACAGCCCACATCTAGCATTTTGGCATCTAAGCAGCCCAAAGCTGAAAGATTTTATTCTAAAATCTTTGAGCTATTTCACAACAATATGTACTGCCACAAACACTGTGAAAGTGGTGTTCCTTTGTTGAGTAAAAATCTGTATCACTTGTGACTTTTTCTGTTTTAACTTTAATTTGTATTCTCTTTAAAAAAATAAAGTCATGAAAAAGTCAAAGGTGTCAACTATCATCACTACCATTCAATATAGTTTAGGAACACTAACCAGAGCAATTAGATAAGAGAAAGAGATAAACATAGGAAAGGAAGAAATTAAATCATCATTAGTCGTAGCCATTCTTTACAGCAGCTTAGCAAAAGAATTATTACCACCTTGTTCCTATAAACAAAGGCATTAAGGCTTAGAAAAATTTGATGACAAATATGAGGTAGCGACAATATTCAAACCAATCTGGTTAGCCAGAGTTCTGCTATTTTGCTACTATAGTAGTTCAGTTTTAAGTTGGAAAGGGCAAAAATCGTACTGATTTTGTTCATCTTTCTATTTCTAGGATGTGTAGCACTCTACATGCATGCATGAGTTGAAAGAATAGATGAAAACCATTTCTAATTTTTTTATTCTTAAAGAATACAAAATAATGATAGCAAATAGCATTAGAAATGATATGTTTCACTAAATAAATTGATAGAGATTCAGTAATGGTCGCTGTATTACATGATAGAATCTTCAAATTATAAATATAAACATGTAAGATTCGTTTAAAGAAAAAAATTCCAATAACAAAGAAGTTGTAAGAAATTCAAAAGAGAGAAAAAATCAGAATAAATAAAACTTAAGCATGACCTGCTCTTTTCAAAAGACGAGCAGAAACTGACAGTAGAATATCCATACTATTCTGCATATTACCTAAATACATTTTCCTTTCTTTCATTTGTCCTTTTTTCTCATCCCACTTTTTCCATCCCATTGAACAATTCCTTCACCTTTCATTGTATCTATTATATCTTTTAGATAGATTTCCAATACTCTTTCCGGTTCTTGTTAGCTTTTTAAGTTTATTTTCATCTATACATACAAATTATAATGTTAAAATATTTTGGTAAATGTACTGATATTTAACAATACAATAAGACTTAATGTGGTTGAAATATTTTTAATTCCTCAATACGAAGCCACAAAGAGCAGTAAAAGCCACTGATGTAATCTAAGAAATGCTGGTATATACAGAGTTGTAGAAATAAATCCCCACATCCTGAGTTCAGTAACCCAACTTTACATCTTTTTTTTTTTTTTCTTTATGTATTTGGTATATGGTCTCACTATGCATCTCGGACCATAGTGATGCTTTTGTTTTCAGCCTCCCTAGCACTGGCACTACAGAGGCACAACACCATGCTGGGCCTGGTTCAGTGTGTCCAGAGGCAGGAGCCAGCATGGGATGTAGTGCCAGGATTGAACCCCAGTCCCTGTGCTTGCTGAAGGAGGCGTTTAGCCTGCTGAGCTATCTCACTGGTCCAGAAACCCAAATTTGATGCAAAAATTTTGTTTTGACCAGTAAGTGCCCTCAACTTACATAATTTTTTTTTTCAAGTGAGTAGCGCCACTACCAGCATAAGTGCAGAGGTAAAAATTAAGAGCACTACAAAAAAATAGCTTAAAGTTCATTCAGGTTTTGTAGTTCAGGTGAAATCGCCAAGTAACACTGAATAGATCCTGGATATTGAATTTTGAGCATGTTGCTCCAGATTTATTTGTTTATTCATTGTGTTCAAGAGAGTGCTGCTGTACTAAATTCCAAAATAAATAATTTAATCCACACAAAACCATGCTTTACATTCTTACAATATCATGAAGTCTGATTAACCAAAGAAATACTGGGTACCATTTTAGCCATGAAAATTTTCCATTATTATTGAATAATACAACAGAACTCAACCTTACCATGCATGATGCTATCCTTGTCATATCTAAAAATAAAACAATGGCAAATTATTTTTAAATATTTTAAGCATATTTGCTTCACTGTAAAAGAAGCATATGATGATTGAACAAACTTCAGAAAATATAAGAAATTAAATATATCTCCTGAACTTAAGATAGCTACTGGTTAACATTTGTTTATGTGTGTCTTAGTTACTGTTTTACTCATTGCTGGGACAAATACCCAACACTTAAAAGGAAGGAAGGAAAGGTTTATTTAGCTCACAGTTACTGGAGGTTTCAGTCCATACTTGGCTGGCTCCAAGGCAGAGAGGCACATAGCAGAGAGCAGCATGCTGTTCATGACAGTGGAACAGCAACATTATGGTGACAGAGGCAACAGAACAACCAGGGGACCAGAGACCAACAGTGCTAGTCTATCTCGCTGTCTCTCTTTATATTACATTCAGGCTCTCCACCTCAGCCTCTTGGCCTTAGGCTACACCCATAATCTCAGAAGAACTTAAAACACACAATCCCAGGGATCGCGGATCAGGTCTCACACTCTAGATCAATACTAAAACACATAATCCCAGTGACTCATGAGTCAAGTCTCAATCTATAGAAGTCCTTGCCCAATGACTGCATGAGGCTTTGAGGGGACAACTAGACATAAATGATAATAATGTGTTTAGAGATCTTAAAATTTATGAATAGATTTCTAACGCAATAGAGAATGTAGATCCAAACTTCCTGTCTTTATAGAAATCCTCAGCATGTTCATTTCATATTTTTTGTTTGTTTTGTTGGTTGGTTTGGGGGTTTTGAGACAAAAATGTAGTTCAGGTTGTCCTTGAACTCATTACATGGCCCAGGCTGTCCTCACACTCATGGCAATCACAGTTTCCAGGTGCTGGGACTCCAGGTGTACACCACCATGTCCAGCCATTTCAGATATTTGTGTCCCTGGAGTAGCTCCTTTTTACTACGGGTCAGTATATATCTTGGTGTCTGACTCAAAAAAGAGGATCTCATCCCAGCACTGACATGACCATAATTGAACTCTAGTTTTTCTTGCTAAGCATTCTTTCCTGTATTCTAGCTATCTGCCTGAGTAATGTTTGATATCAGTATCTATAATTCTGGCATTTGAACCTAATCTGGAAAAGAATCTGCAGTGACTTAATAAGATCCTTTCCTAAGTCTCTCAGGGTTATATGCTTTGATTCATAAACATTTTATAATACTTAAACGTTTGTTCTCAAGAACATGTATATTGGAATATCTATTGGTTTCTTTTGTCATATTATTAAACCATCAAAACTTTATTATGCTATTAATGTTATTTTCTTTCTTTATATCTTCACCGACTATTTGATCTTCAAAGGATAAATTTAAAGTCTTTTAATGAGAAAATATTTCCTAACTTGGTATAATTTAATATTTTCATCATCTTTCAAGACCAACATATTGTATTTTGTACATCTTTTGCATAAGGAATCTGTGCATACACAGAACATCCTAAACAATTCCTCTTAAATTGGGTTTTTAGTATATTATCTTATACTTTCATTTTGTTAGCAAATGTTTGAAGTACATAGTGATTACGTTTACCCTGCAGAATCTTTTATTCTCTTGATAAGAGTACTTTGATCTTATTATGAATAGGTTAAGAATTCTCTATCTGTAATCCTCAAATACCCAGAGACAAAGAATTGAATTCAGAAAGTCTGTGAACTTGTACAGGATAAAAAGAATATATCTTCAGAAGAAGATATATCCAGGCACAAACTTGTACCTGAAATGTGGACAATAAACCATAATAATATTAGCAGACTCTATGAATTCATCACTAATAAATTCATAGATATTTTGATATCAATTTATTGTCAAGAATATCTTGAAATGCCATTTACATTCATCTCTGACTTGAAATTATGACAATTACTACACCTCATACTAGATCTTGATATTTTAATTTATTAATAAAAGCTTGACTATTTTATTCTATCACCAATTTCTTGTTTTAATATTTGAACAAATATATTTCCCCATGATTGGTTTTCTTTATAAGCAGATATAGTTGCATGATTCATAAAGTCTGCATTGAGAAGAAGAGTATCATCCATAAGTTTATTTTATATTAGGATAATATGTCAACACACAATAATAGCAAGGTCACGGTTGCAGTGTTCACAGCTGTAAACATCAAGTACTTCCTAACATTGGATGGACTTCAAGCTCTTATTCAACACATAAATATTTAAGACCTATTGTTTTTAAATGTGTAGTTTAAGCCATACTGACTTCGACCTGATTTTCTTTGATTTTTAGATATTCACCCTATTTCTCACTCAAAAATAAACCTTTATGGGCCAGGAATATAGCTGGATATATTCAGCATCATAAGCACCTACCTGGCAAGTACAAGGTTCAGATTTCCATCCCTAGTACTGGAAAAAAAAAATACTGGAGTATAAATAAATGAAATACAGAGCATCTATGTTTCAAATTCTGAAACATAGAGCATCTCTTTAAAAGAATTAATTGTCAAAAGCAAAACTAAATGATAGAATACACTGCAGCTGGTGACTATAGAGAACTAGCTGTCCCCCAAAGATGATATCAGTCAATATAAATAAGAAAGTGAGCTTAGAATGGTTGACTGTGAATGGGAGCCTGATGAGGGGCTTCTATTAAGGGAAAGTGAATATGGTAACCCTCTACACCTAAAATTCTAATGGTACTGATGAGGAGAACCACCACTACCTATGGCAGCTCGCCTTTCTGAGCCATTTGTGAGAGCCCAGCTGAACTTGGTTCGGCTTTTGTCTCCATGGGTCTCCTATCGTGCATGCTGTGCCAGCCACAATAACTTCCAAGTCAATGTTTGTCCTTATTAAAGAAAAAATATGCTGTTATTATCACAGTGTTATGTTTCCTAGGCGAAACCATGTTGTTCATGGTTCATTAGAAAATGAGTCTTATATATCTCATACCTATAAGTTTCAGAAAATGTTTATTCCTCTCGTATGACTCATGTAGTCCTTGCCAGCCAGCTCAGCTTCTCAGACAGCAAAATGCACAGCTGTCATTCTGCAAGGCAGGACACTACTTGCACACCAGCTGCCCATCAGAGCAAGACTGTCTCTAAGAAGTTCAGAGCTGACAGCATCAGTCTAAGTATGACTGTCTGTCAAACATTTTCAGTACAAGAAAAGGTACAAAATAAGAAAAAATTAATAAGCTTGGTCAGAAAATGATTGCTAGAGCTTCTATGTGGAGAATGAGTGTTGGTTACCCAGGGTGCACTTGTGCCTTGGTAAAGAAGAAGTTATTCACTCAGGGTCCAAAAAGTGGGGAAATTGCACAATGATCTCAAATTCTGCAGCCTTCAGCCAACAAAGATATATATATACGTTGAAAATCAGAGCCAGGGAAGGAGGGTGAGACTGCAGGGAAATGCACTGGTGGACCTGTCTCCCTTTCCAAGCCACGCTGGGTAAGTGCCTCAGTGGATAGCAGCCACCTACACAATGTGGTGCTCCCGAGTTTGCCATGGGCTTTGTGAATCAGAAATGCAGAGCTCAGCTCCTCCAGCTGCAGTGGAATGAAATCAGATAGTCAAAAAATTAGAACACAAGAGATGGTAAGAAAAATGTAGGAAAATTATTGTTCACATTGTTGTACACAATAAATACCCCACTGTCAGCTATCGCAGTTAGCTGATGCTGACAGAATGCCAGGCAGTTTTCTAAGCATTTTATGTACATCTCCTATAGTCCTTGCAGTGGCCCTATGTGATTTGTATATAATGACAAAGCTGAGGCATGGAAAAGTTCTAGTAACTTGCAGCTAATGATTGGCTGAGTGAATGCTGAATCTCAAAAAGTCATCATCAAAGCTCGTGTTGATAGTAGTTGTGCTCTTGGATATCCAACTTCTGAATTGCCTAGTCCTGACTAAGTGGGGAAGAATTCTCCTGGATTACATAGTAGATATATAATGTAGTTAATGTACATGGATAGTGAAATTTCCTTTTAAAATATTTTATCCCAGCTTTTTAAAGGAAGGCAAGCAGCCTGTGGACACAGGTCAGACATGCCTGCTTTGTGTCTTACATCAATTTTAATACGGAGAGCAGCTGCATCTGCTCTACACAGGAATCGTGAGAATATCTGTGAGAGCAACACAGTGACACATGTACTGGCACAAAGTCTGCTCAATCAGTTTGCAAAAACTTGGTCTTCCTAATGCAGTAGTACAGTAAGAACAAAAAGGTTTCCACCATGAGATGCCACCTTATACTTCTTGCAATGTCTCTTAAAAAAGAAAGGAAAGAAAAGGGAAGAAAGAAAAGAAAAGAAAAGAAACATTGGTAAGTCTTCAGAAAATCTGAGATCCTTGAATTTTTTAAAATGAGAATGTACTTTTTTTTTTTTTTTTTTTTTTTTTTTTTTGAGGCAGGAAAATCACTGTGAAGGCAAGACCAGCCTTGACTACATAGTGAGTGGAAGGACAGCCTGAATATGTAATGACACCCTGTCTCTAAGAAGGAGAAGGGAAACAGAAAGCTATTTGCGTACTCTTGTTCATAGCAACATTATTTGCAGTAGGAAAAGGGTGGAAGTAACTTAAATGGCCCCAAACAAATAAATGAGCAAGCTAAAATGGTAGGTACATACGGTGGAATATAACACTATTATTTAAAATGAAAGGCAATTCCCTGGCACCACACACTGTGTACTGAGCATGCCCCTGGGACCAGGCGTGGTGGTGCATGCCTGTAATTCCAGCTCTGGCTACAATGAAAACAGGAGGATTACTATGAGTTCAGGCTGTGTAGTGAGACTGCATCAAATTCATAAAAAAGAAAGACAATTCTTTTTTTTTTTTTTTTGTCTTTTTGAGACAGGGTCTTGCTATGCAGTTCAGGCTGGCCTTGAGCTCACTTTTGTAGCCCAGGCTGGTCTCAAACTCGCACCAATCCTCCTGCCTCAGCCTCCCCAGTGCTGGGATTACAGGCGTGCGCCACCACGCCCGGCTTAAGAAAGGCAATTCTAACACATGCTACAACATAGAGACAATATACTAAGCCAAATAAACCAGAAACAAGAAGATAGATGCAGTGCAGTTCCACTGATAAAACATTTGGCACATGGAGTTTCATTTTGGGCAGTTCTGGGGATGGATGTTACCAGAACATACCAGCACAATAATGTCAGTGTACTTAATGACACTGAACTGTACATTACCACTTGGTTAAAAGGTTATGTTATGTGTTTTATTTGTATCTAATCATATGTAAAAGAATGTTGGCTTAGATCTGTACCATGCTTATCTTGATTACGTCCCCATTGCTTTGGGAGACACCCTTGATCAAACCTTAATAATACCAGTATTTAGTGATATCGTCAGACATCTTTTTTTATTAAGAATTTATTTATTTATTTTTTTCTTGTTTCAGAACCTTTATTTGGTTTTTTTTTGTTTGTTTGTTTTGTTTTGTTTTGTTTTTTGTGGGACCAGGGTTCGAACTCATGACCTTGCACTTGCCCAGCAGGCACTTGTGCCTCGGAGTTATCTCCCCAGCCCCCAGAACCTTTATTTGTTTATTCACTCATTTTTATGGCTGGCTCAGCCCGCCCTGAGGGCAGGGCTGGCACAGCATGTGGTGCTGGGGATCGAACCGCAGTCCCTGAAGCTGCCCAAGCTTTCCCAAGCAGACGCTTTAGACTACTGAGCCATCCCGTCGGGCCCCACCTTCAGACATCTTTATCCTCCCTGAGATGTGTTGCTTTTAGGCCATAGGAAATTCTAGCTAGAAAATGGCCCAACAGTTGCTCCTCAGGAAAGCATGACTGTTCCATTCAAATCAAAACTCTTTTCAAAGTTGCTCATGAATTAAATTCAGCAACTCTGGTACATTCAGTTTCATTTCATTCTTTTTTTTTTTTTTTAACACAGAAAGCTTTGGGTTATTAATCAGAAATACAGAACAAATGTGAGAGAAAAAAAATCATCAATACACTGAATGTAGTTTCTGTGACATCAGTGTAGAATAATTGCATTGTGTGTCCACATAGTTGGTCTTCCTTTCCTTCAGAGAGCTCTCACTACAAAGAAATGTGATCCCTTTTGATGATTTCCTGGGCTAATATTTTGTTTCAGCTAAAACCGCTGGCTCCAATTTCAATCTAGAAAAGGATGTCTAGAAACTGATGATGTCTCTGGCATTCAACACATAAGAGAGACTGAGTACCTGAGATGCTTCCTGGTCAGGAAATGTGCCCTGCAGAAGTGGTGTGAAAAGGGCACCTCAAAAGACAAGAGGAAACTAGGCAAAGCAACTGAACTGGGGAGTACTTGAAGCACATGACACAACATAAGCAAGAATAAAAGTAAGAAGGAGACAGAGTACATTTGCAAACTAAACAAGGGCACTATTGTGGGAACACAGGAAAGGGAGAGATGGATGGCCACAACAAAGCTAAAGGAGCAGTGCATTTTCTGATGCTCAGTTTCTCATTATAATTCCTCCAACTGTGTTGGCATAGTGTGAGATTGCCCTGGACCTGACACCCAGTCTGTTGCCCACCTGCCATGCTAGCTGTGTTTCCTTCAAGCCTTAGTGTTATACACAGTCAACCTGGGCAGCTCCTATCTTTGTCACCTAAGCAACAGAGGCAGAACTAAAATGACCAAGTTCCATTGTGCTACTGCCACAGTCAGGGCTACTCATGTCTCATACTCCCTCTTGGTATTGAAAGCAAAATAGCTGCCTGGACACAGGTAAGCCATCCTCGAATCTTCTTCAGCTAGAGTGATTTGTTTGTTTGTTTTTTTTTTGTTTGTTTGTTTTTTGTTTGTTTGTTTGAACTCAGCATCCAAAAGACTCATTTCCCATGTCTAGGAAATGGTTTGTAGGCCAAGGGGAGAGGCAAGCATTTGCTTTTCATTTCCCAATGGCGCTTACATTGTTCCTGGCTTTTTCCCTTAATGATCATTGTGTGGTACAAAAATATCTGCATATAAATTCAGCATGCCTGTGAAGCATTTCAGTTAGTAGGAACTTTGTCACTAACTTATGGTGGGAGAACTATGATGTGGAGAGCCGTGTACTGCCGTACCCTAAAGATGGCGCCGGCTTCCGCCTTCCACCCCTGAGGGGTGAGTGCTCTCCGCCCGTTGCTTATTACCATATATGGTCAAGGCTGAAACCCTTGGCTTGCTTCCGCGTATGTCGACCTACCGTTGAGTGGCACGTAGCTAACCGGGATTGGATGCTCGGGAGTATTTAGTTAGAAGCCCGCGGGTGCTCGGGAGAGAAGTAAGAAAGGGGGAGAAGGAAGAAAGACCGCGGGTGCTCGGGGGAGAAGTAAGAAAGGGGGGAGAAGGAAGAAAGACCGCGGGTGCTCGGGGGAGAAGTAAGAAAGACAACCGCGA
>PVJA010035590.1:0-21738 GCA_004027025.1 Myocastor coypus | reverse complement strand
GACCCACAAATTTCGAAAAGATTATAACTAACAAGTACTCAGACAATGGTCTTCTATCTAGAATCTACAAAGAACTAAAAACCATTAGGGTCCCAAAATTCAAAGACCCAATCCAGAAATGGGCATCTGAGATGAACACTCACTTCTCAGAGAAAGAAATACAGCAAGCCTACAAATACATGAAGAAATGCTCCCCATCACTACCTATTCGTGAAATGCAAATCAAAACAACACTTAGATACCACCTTACCTTAGTGAGGATGGCTATCATAAAGAAATCAACCAGCAACAAATGCTGGAGAGGCTGTGGGGAAAAAGGAACCCTTCTCCACTGCTGGTGGGAATGCAGATTGGTGCAACCATTATGGAAAGCAGTGTGGAGGATCCTTACAAAACTAGAATTGGAAGTTCCGTTCAATCCAACTATACCCCTACTGGGAATTTTCCCAGAAGAACTGAAAACTTCATACCATAGCGATATCTGTGCACCTATGTTTATAGCAGCCCGATTTGTAATAGCCAAATCTTGGAAACAACCAAAATGTCCATCATTTGAAGAATGGTTAAAAAAACTGTGGCATTTTTATACAATGGAATACTACTCATTCATAAAGAATGATAAGTTTGAAGACTTCATATATAAATGGATGTATATTGAACATATACTCATTAGTGAAATAAACCAGACCTGTATGTGTAAATATCGTATAGTCTCCCTAATATTTTTGATTCGTTAATTCTTTGCTTTATTTACTTTGTCTTAATTGCATGAATTTCTGCTCTGATCGTTATAATTTTCTCCCTTCTTTGGACTTTGGGTTTGCTCTGCTTTTATTTTCTAGACACTTGAGATTCAGCATTAGGTTATTTATTTTTTCTCTTTCTGTTTTCCAAATCTATGAATTTAGAGCTATAAATCTCCCTTTAAGAACTGCTTTCACTGTATCATGCAAATTCTGGTTAAGTTGTGCTTGAATTTTCATTAAATTGTAGATATTGTTCAATTTCAGCTGTAACCTGTTGCTTGCTGAAGAGGGTGTTATTTAATTTCCAAATTTTGGCATTTTTGTGGTTTCTTTTGTCACATATTTTCAGTTTCATTGCACTGTGGTCAGGTAATATGCATGGGATAATTTCTGTTTTCTTGCATATACTTAAGCATGACTTACAGACTAGTATGTTGTCTATTTTAGAAAATATCCCACGTGTAGTAGCGGAATATAAGTTAGACGTGATTCGGTGGAATACTCTGTATATGTCCACTAAGTGCATTTGTTCAAAGATCTGGTTTAGTTCTGCTACCTCTTTGCAATTTTTTTGTTTACTTCACCTATCCTTTAGGGATAAGGAGGTGTTAAAAGTCTCCTACTAAGATTATGGTATTGGGATTTTTCATGTCCATTAAGATTTGTCTTACATATTTGGTTCTCTCTTGTTTGGTGCATACATATTTATGACCGTTACCTCTTCCTCTTGCATTTTTTCCCCTAACCAGCAGTGGTCCTTTTTATTTCATTTGACAATTCTTTGTTTGAAGTTTAGATTTTCTGTGAGCAGTATTACTACCCATGCTTTTTTCTTAAGGTCATGGGGCATGTAGTATCATTTTCCATCCTTTGACTTTCAGTCTGTGAATTTCTTTTAGTCAAGTGTGCTCCTTGCATGAAGCATCTGGTTGGATTTTGCTTCCTAATCCACAGTGCCAGTCGGTTTCTTTTAATTGGTGAGTTGAGTCCATTTACAGTGATGGCTATAACTGAGATGCATTGACTTATGTTTGATGTGTTATTTTCCTACTGTTGGTTACCTATTTTTCTCCTGTGTTTAAATACTTGCCCTATTTGGTGTTTTTTTTTTCCCATTGTCATTCATGGAGTTTTGGTCATTTTGATCCCTCTCTAGAGTATCTTTTAGTATTCTGTGTAAGGTTCACTTTGTCATCATGAATTCTTTAGTTGTTCTTTGTCATGGAAATATTTCACTCCCCCATTAAAAGTGAAAGATAGTTTTGCAGGGTATATCAGTCTGGGTTGGAATTTGTTTTTTTTTCAGGAATTGTAGTACTTTGCTCCATGCTCTTCTTGACTTGATGGTTTGTGAAGAAAAATCTGCTGTTGCCGGGCGTGGTGGCTCACGCCTGTAATCCCAGCACTCGGGAGGCTGAGGCAGGAGGATTGGTGCGAGTTCGAGACCAGCCTGGGCTACAAAAGTGAGCTCAGGACCAGCCTCAACTGCATAGCGAGACCCTGTCTCAAAAAGACAAAAAAAAAAAAAAAAGAAAAGAAAAATCTGCTGTTATTCTGATGGGTTTTCCTTTAAATATGATCTTTTTCTTTCACTAGTGCTTTTTAGTGTACTGTTGTTCTGCTGAATTTCTGGGATGTTGATTATTGCACGTTTGAGTGTGTTTTTAATTGAGTTGATATTATTTAGAGTTCTATATGCTTTGATTACTTGAATGGCAGATTGTTTCCCCATATTTGTGAAGTTTTCTACTATTACTTTTGGCCTTATTCTTTTTATATCATTTGTATCGACTCCTCTCTCATTGATGCCTACTAGCCTTTTGCTGTTTATTTTTGTGCCATCTTGAAAATGTTGAATTATTTTGTCCTTCATCCTAGTTTTTTTTTATGTGTAGAACATATTTATTGAAAGAAAGTTCGTGTCTAAGAGAGAGACAGGAGGGGGTTCCCAAGTGGGAGTCCCTCATCCTAGTTGTTTTTAAGAGACCTTTTCTTAACCTTTCAGTAGCTGCAATGGTGTCTTTAAGGTCTGGAAGTCCATCTTCACTTTCATGGAAATGGTTTTGCCAGTTTGTTATTGAGATTTTAATTTGCTGTATATCTCTTTGAAACTGTTTCATGTATTCCATTTTTTTTCCTATTTTGCTCATTAAAGGATTTCATCACTTTTCTTTTCTCTATTTTTTTTTATCAGTGTCTCTTTTAGAAGCACTCATTAATTCTTTCATTATAGTTATTTCTTTTCTTACTTTGGAGGTTATTTTTATCTAATTTCTTCTATAACTTTCTGCAGTTGTTTCTTTGCTTCAGACTCTATTATTTCAGAGATTTCAGGAGTGTGGTTTCCAATTTTTTCAATGCTATTATCTCCTGCCTGTGTTCTGAGTTGGCTCTGGGCCTAAGAATGAATGTTGCTCCTTCTTTTTGTCATTTTATATAGCACTGTGCTCTGACCTTTGGTGTAGAGCTCTGGTGTAGTAGTTACCTTAGCATGTACTGATATTGTTACCCAAGGGAGATTATGTGGTCAAGGCAGTTGTAGTTTTGTACTTATAGTACTATGATTAGCAACATTAATAATGGGTAGTGAGATTTAGCAATTGACAAACTATTGCAGTTAATGGGTTTGTATTTTAGACCATAGGTGCCAGCATTATGAATATACAGCTAAGCTGATATAAAATTTGGAATTTGTATTTAAGTTAGTTCCGCTAAGATCTGTCTGATCACCTCCCCTTAATGTACCTGAAGTCTTCCAGGTAGACTTTCACCCCGGTTACCTCCTGTTCTCTGTCTCTGTCTCTGTCTCTGTCTCTGTCTCTGCCTCTGTCTCTGTCTGTCTCTCTCTCTCTGTCTGTCTCTCTCTCTGTTAGATGCTCTCATACATCCAGGTTTAGCAGTGTGTCTCAGTTTTTGGGGTCTGGATCTACCAAGTTTGAAGTGATCCAGCTGGGTGTGGCTTGGCTCTGGCTGCTGTGCTTGGTTTCTTCCTCCTGCAGCCTGTGGAAGTGAACCCACTGTGTCCCACTGACAAGCTGTTCTTCTCGTGGATTAGCTGACTCAATCTCGTTCCTAGACTCTCTGCTGGGAGTTCCACTTCAGGATTCCACACCAGGTCTGGCAATTGGCTGGAGGGAGGTCCCAGCAGGCAGTAGGACCCATGTGCTGGGCCTGGCCACTGGCTGAAAGCAGCAGCTCTGTGTTCTTTATTAACTAAAAAAGTGGGTTATGCGCAGTTTCTCCAGTGACAAAGTTTGTAAACCCATCCTGAGAAATTTGATGTTTTGGCCACTAGTAAGATCACCTCTCTCCTTTCACTAACTCCAGGGCAGATGGGATTTACTCTTAAAGAATTCATCCTAAAGTTAAGACCAAATAAAGTGAAAGAACCCATGCAATCTGTGGCAAAAACTAAGTGGAAATCTACTGCCTTGTTTTTATAAGACTTTAAGTTAAGAATCTTTAAGAAAAGGGTAGACATTTTATGTTCTATATAACTTCCCATATCAGACCTATGAAAAGGTAAGTTGAAAATAGTGTCACACAAGAAATTAAAAGTAGGGGTTCTAAGTAAAAGCTGAGGTTATTAGTTTATTTTGCCTTTCCTATGTGGTGGTTTTCAGGAGACAGCATAATAGAACACTTGGCATCCCAGGTAGGTGGTGGGCACCGGGTATTTTCAGAGGGCAGGAATGAAGGAGGAAGAAAGCTGAGCAGGCCTTATTCTTTCCTAGACCCAGCTTGCTAAGGAGCAGGAGGGAGGTTGATGGTGGGCACGGAGCTTCACTTCCGCTCTCCAGCAGGCCCGGCAGCGGGTGATTGCTTTCCCCTCAACTTACCCTGTGGAGGAGACTGAGGTTTCTGGGGCTGGAATGCAGCACACACAAGGCGTGGTGGGGGAGGTGGGGGTCTGCTGCAGGCAGGCAGCTCTCCAGCAGGCTCCGGCTCAGTGCCAGGGATAAACATGTACAGGTCATCGTAGGGGTCTTCAGAACTGTCACTGGCCTCCTCCAAGGGGCTGAGCAGTGTCTCCTCGCCTGGCCTGGGTTCCCATTCCTCCCTTGTCTCCACAGTGGCTTCCATGACATCCTCACTCTGCCTGGGCGTCCTCCTGCTTCCCTGGAGCAGGTGCAAGGCTGGACTCTCTGCGGCTGTGTGGGAGGAGACTGTCACCTCAGAGACACACAGAAGGAGGCTCAGCTTCCTCTGCTAGGCCCTCCACCCACCCTGAACTTTCCCCCAAACATGCATTTGGCTGCTTTTATTTCCAGAGCCACGTCATTTAGTTTTTTTTTTTTTTTTTTTTGTGGGACCGGGGTTCAAACTCATGACCTTGCCCTTGCCAGGCAGGCACTTGTTCCATGAAGCTATCTCCCCAGCCCCACATCATTTAGTTTTAAACACAGTAAGTGCGCTTTAAACACTCAAGGAGAACATAGTAAAAATACTTCAATGGAATAACTTTAACTCTTTAAAATACTGCTTAAATTTCTTTTTTTTAACAAACAAACAAATGAGCAAAAATGTCCAAATAAAGGATTCCAAATAACTGACAGACCTTTTCCAGGTGTGGTGGTGCATGCCTATGATCCTAGCACTTGGGAGGCTGAGGCAGGAGGATCAGTGCATGTTTGAGACCAGCCTGGGCTACAGAAATGAGCTCAGGGCCAGCCTGAACTACATAGTGAGGCCCTGTCTCAAAAAGACAAAACAAACAAACAAAACAATTGATAGACCTTCAGAACTTCCAAACGGTCAGTGGATCCTCTACAATAGAATTTTAGGCTGATGAAAATTTTGATGCAAATATTTTGTTTTATGCTGTTGTTAAACTAAAGTATTACTTAAAAAGTCAAGTGGTGGAATGCAGAAAGAAAGTACTTTTCTTAAAAAAAAAAGTGAAGAGTTATGCGGCACAAAGTTTTCAGCAATTATTGGAAAATTAACTCTTTGGAGAAAACA
Organism: Myocastor coypus; assembly: GCA_004027025.1. Classification (NCBI taxonomy): domain Eukaryota; kingdom Metazoa; phylum Chordata; class Mammalia; order Rodentia; family Myocastoridae; genus Myocastor; species Myocastor coypus. The sequence goes on along the minus strand of PVJA010035590.1, from coordinate 16,030 downwards.
CACCTAGCATGGTCTCCGGATTGCTGCCTGGAATCATGTTTTATTGTATTTTTTATTTCTTTCCTGTGAGGAGAAGAAAGCTACAGTTTCCATGACTGAAACTGAATCAGGTCCTTAGTTAGCTACCTGGGCAGAGCAGACAGGTTCCTCTGTGGATGACCCAGTGACATGGGCCTCCTGCCCCTTGCTACTTCTAATCCCCAAACACCAGGCTTCTTAAGAGGAGTCCCTAACACGTGATGGGCGGGTGGTAGACACTGGGAGGAGACCACTGTTCAGGTCAGCGGGGCCACTCTATGCTGTCTGGGCAAGTGGGTGATCAGTGTGGAGTGACTTTTTAAAAATTTGTTGTATTTTAGGGCAAGGTCTATAGGGTATTCAGGGTCTCACTGATAGGTTGGTCTCAGAGTGATCTGCCTGTTTACAGCCTCCCAAGAGCTGAGATTGTAGGCAACCACCATTAAGCCTTAGCATGGCAGGCTTGAGGATCGAACCGCCAGCCCTTGTGCCTTCTTATAGGGCCTTTAATCTGCTGAGCTATTTGGCTGGCCCAGAAGTGATATTGTGCATCCCTGTAGCCATGCTTGAGCGTGAGCTGACATTGTTCATTTTGAGTGTACTGTATTTTGTCCTAGCAATGAGAGAAAAGTAACTACCACAGCTGGTCCTGGGAGCACTGCGATGGGAGGGCAGTGGGTGTTGGCATGCCGTGCTTTGGTGGTGATGCCAATGGGAGTCACCTGACTCAGGGGTTGTGTGCCTCAGTTCTCCATGCAAGTTGGGGGGCTGAGCCTCAACGTATAGTTTCATATATATACTGTTTCATATACAGACAGTTTTTACTTCCAAGCTGCAGGTCCAGTTTTCTTCATAAAATACTGAAATGCTATTTCATTACCAAAGGCCATCATTGTTGGCTTTATCACCTTTTTAAACATTAAATGATAAAATGTATACCAGAAAACAATGCATTCATGTAATATTTAGCCTTTGTGTATCTTTCACTAGTGTTTGAAGGCATTTACTGATTTCAAGAACATATGTGCTAAGCACTGCCCAAATTTTATTTGATTTGCATATCAGCCACTGTCATTGCAAAAGCTTGTGGTTGTGAGCGTCCAGTGCACACCTCTTGACAGGTGCTATGCATGTGATCAAAGCAGGAAATGCAGCTGGGTCTGGCTGCTTTCCGTGTGTATTTACAGGTGGGAAGAAGCCATAAACCATAACAAACTTCAGGCAACACAGTGTGTACTGATAGTAAGGAGCAGGTGGAAGAAAGAAAGAGCAGCAGCGGACCAGGCCTCCTGGCACAAAGGGAAAGCTGGGGAAGCTCTGTGGAGGAAGTGGAAGGTGCTTGGTGCCTGTAGGGTCGCCGTGGCCCTGAACAACAAGGGGCATGGTCAGAGAGGCAACCAGGTGCCTTTATGGTCCTGGGCCTGTGGTTGGCAGGATTTAAAGTGCTGATCTTTGTGCAGTGTGAGTGTCCTTCAGGAAGCACAGAGTGAGGGGCCACAAGCATGGAGGCTGCTCTGCTGGGCTTTCTGAACAGCAGGGCCACATAGGCTCTTTGGACTGGGTAACCCTCAGTGTGATTTCCACATGCATTCTTTGTGTCTGTGCCCACAGAGTACCAGGTCTGCCCCCTTTCCTGAGCTGTGCTAATGCAAACGTCTCCACACACTGTGACGAGGGGGTGTGGATGAAGCAGCCTCCATTTGTGGCACTGTCCCGTGCAGGAGGCCAGGGCAGAGCAGACAGTGTGGATGGGGTGTCTAACACACATCAATTGCTGAGCTCTGGGGATATTTCTGAAGGTAGAGGCGAGGGTGTCATGTATGTTGGACGTGTGCTGGGAGGGGAAGTGGCGTGAAGAAGCAGGAAAGATCCTGTGAGTGTGAAGGAAGAAGTTCCACCTTCTCCCTGCCATCGGCAGGTCAAGTGGGCAGCGTGGCTGTGTGTGTTCAGGGGACATGAGTGGTAGACACCTGCTAGCCATGGTCCCTCGGTGACAGTAAGCTGCTACACAGTGGTATCTTGGCAGCTGCTAGAGGGCACGCGGACATAGTCTCAGACGTGGGAAGGTAGAACAGCAGGTCTTACCATAGCAGGACCTGTATCCAGCCCACGATTCTCATTCTGGCAGAGGAAATGCAGGTCCACAGAGAATGCGGATGCCCTTTGAAAAGATACATGCACAATACCATAGCCAAGCAAAAAATGTATATCAGGGTGTCTTGTATATTTTTTTCTGACTAGGAAAATCAGTGTTTAATTATTAGACCTTGAACTTATTAAAGTATATAACTCAGCCTCCCTACAGTAGAATCTCCACCATAGTATCAGTTAAAGCTATGAAATAGTTTTTCACATCCTTTACAGTTACATTTTCCCAGCAATAAACCACAATATAATAGTTACACACGTGGGCACACACACACATACATACACACATGGGCACACATATATGACATAGAAGGAGACTCACAGGGACAGCATGTAGAAAGTAAAAATCTGTCCTCTTCGTAGTCATGTAATTGTTCATTATTTCTACTGACTTCTTGGGTCTGAAAAACAAATGTAACTTTGAATAATGCAGATGAACTCTAATAAGTATTTAATTGATACCTGTACCAACAAGAAATTTTGCACTCTTAGTGTTTCCATGCTAGCATACCACATCCCTTGGCTAGGTCTTTGCTTGTAATCTCTGTAAGGGACACAAAGTCCACGGTCCTGGAGCTCCCACAAGTGCTAAGTAACACACAGGACTGAAAGCTAGGTGAGACTGTAGAGCCACTGAGACGCAATGGAAATTTTTAAATAAAGTTAAACACAATGATTTCTCTTCAAAACCATAGGCTTTGCTCCCCTTTACATTTCTGTATCTTTTACCATCAAAAAAGGTATCTTTAATGACATGCAATATTATAATACAGTGAAAACAATGAACTTATTACAGATATGTATTTTCCATCTGTAAAAGGAAAATACCAAGTCAGAGTGCTGGTATCAGTTTCCCTGATCTTCCTTCTCTCTGTCTCTGTCCCTGTCTCTGTCTCTGTCTCTGTCTCTGTTTCTGTCTCTGTCTCCCTCCTTCCCCCCATCTCTCTGTGTATTCCTGGTTGTTGGGGATGGAATCAGGGCATCACGCATGCTCAGTATATCCTCTACAACCTACTTTTACTTTACTTAGAATTACTGCAAATGACAGAAACTTGGTATTTCTGGGCTTCCTGGTCTTCGCCAATTATCTCTGGAGAAGACACAAATTTAGAGTTGTGACATGTGCTGGCACTCACAGCAAAAACTCAGCACCATACATAGCTTCCTGTGTTTGTCTTTGAGCACCTAGACAAAGGGATGGGCTCTGGCTAACATGTTCCAAGTGACTACTCAAACGCTTTAGGGTTTTGCTGGTAATAAAACTGATTTGAATTGTTAGGCCACTTGTTCTACATGAGAAATATCTGTATTTATGTATTTACATTGTGTAGAAGCTGTGGTGTGTGAAACCACTTGACCTGTATGCCGGCTTCTCCAACATGGTTTATCATCTGCTTTGGCCAGTGAGGTCCTTCATTTTGTTCTCTGTTTTAAAAATATATGATTATAGGAAAGTAACACCATCCCCGAGTTATAGTGCAATTTTAATAAAAATCTCTGTAGTAATTTTAAGGAACTCAAATAAATAACCCATTTTATATTTCAATCTTTTTTTTTCTCATTTGTGGATTTTGAACAATGCTGACATGAAAATAGTCACTTTAGTATTATGAGTGGCATGTTGAAAGAAGTTCTTTTGCTTTGGGAGTAAAAATCACCATTTAATGTAGCTATTCTTTGTTTTCAATTAGTCTATCCCATATATTTCATAAGGTAGATTAAGCATCTGTTTAAAAAGTTCTCAGAGGAGGGAAATATTATACATAGCTGAGATAGGTAGAAATATTACAGCCAGTCAGATAGGGCTAGGTCCTGGAGAGGTCAATGCAGAAACCAACTGTGGTTGGAGGCAAATTCTCTGAAGGCTTCAAGATAAGGAACTATTCAGGCATGCACTTCCCCTAGGAATGAACAGCAGTGATTGATATTCTAAGTAGGCATCAATCACCTTGGGGTGAGGACCTAAGCTCCTTATCTACCTCTCCTAGGAAAGTCCTTGTCTGCCCACCTGCCCTTGCTACATGACTTCCTTCCGCATTTGATCCTATGTAATCAATATTACCTCAGTGACTATCCTTGTACACTTATTGGTTAATCATAGTTTTGTCCCACCTCTTACACATCCTATGATTTGCTATTGGATCAATATTACCTTGTGACAATATTTGTAATCTCATTGATTCTTTAGAGTTCCGTCCCTCCTTAAACCCACATTCCCTCATGACTTTGTTCAATAAACACTCTTGAGATAGGGGGTTGGTGGGCAACTCACTTTCTGGGCCCACCTCTGTGCCTCTTAGACAGAAGCTTTCTTACTTTCAATAAATTTTTCCTACTCTTAAAAAAATTCATAATACTCTCAAAACCACACAAAGGAATGCTTTTGCCAGTTGACTCATAGAATTGTTGCCACACATTTACAAAAGTTGAGAAAATTCTCATGTATTATTCACTAACATGCATTATGAGCTCAAAATAATAAAAAATTAATGAAAGACTCCAGGCCAGTGTTAAATGTATATGTGTGTATTGAAATCATTCTTTTGTCACAACTTAAGCTACATGACATTTGTACAGTGAACATCCCAAACCCAAGTATCTCAAATACTCTAGCTTTCAATTAAAAAAAAAAAAATCCTTGTCTTCTTAACTTTAGTACTTCAGTAATTATTATATACAAGCCATATTTTATATAATTCCTTCTAATACATAAATTGTTTCCTTAAACATGAAGTTATTTTTAATAATATTTACACAAAGAAATGAGCTCCTATATTGACAATCATGTTTAAAAAACATGTCACCTGAGTATGGTAGCAAAAGCCAGTAACCCTAGCATTTGGAGGCTAAGACAAGAGGATCATGAGATCAAAGTCAGCCTGAGCTATTAAGAGAGACTGTTTCAAAACTTACTCTCTCCTTCCAAAGAAAATCATGCTAGATCTAATGATTACTAACTCTTAAAAAAAAGAAAAAAAAAATTCCCAGGATATCCCAAGAGAGTATGAGTTCTCTACATGGATATATTTGCAACATGTTCATTCTTTTTCTCATATACTCCCTTAAGAGTTAAATGATGTGTCACACTAAAAAATGCATCAAATTGGATGTATTTCCCAGCAAACTTTGCTGTTCAGTGAAGCCCAGGAGCTATAGTGCCCAGGCCTCCATGGGTTGGCTTTTCCTGTGCTCCCTCCTGTCCCTCTTCTGTTCTCCCAAATATGTTTCCAGTGAGCTCACTGCAAGACCTTTAATCCATAATCCTATCCCAAGGACTCCTGGATGTATTGAGCTCCAGCCCTTCCTGAGGTCTAGAGTCTAGGACTACTAGACCATCTGATACACCACTAGAAGGGATGGTCATGGAAGCAAAGGAAAAACCTGCAGAGAGAGATACCCAAAATAGTTGGGGTGCAGCTTTCAGGAGATCATAGCACCAAACAGCTCACCAAAGGTAGAAGGAACAGTCTCCCAAATGGCCCTTCAGATGGAGGAGAAGGATTCACATGAGGGGAAGGAAAATAAGGAACCAGGTTTCACATGCGGACCAGTTCCCCAGGGCAAGGGAACTGAATATTGCAAACATATACTAATAAAAAGAAAGAAAAATTGTAAAAGGCAATTTTTTTTCCAATCAACATTGCTGATAATTCCTGGAAATTGTGTGAATTCAAACTGGATTGTAGGAGCTTATTTTAGTAGTCAGGATGAAAGGAAATGAGAATTAAGGAAGGAAACATATCTACTGGTAAAAACAAACAAACAAAGACCATGAGAAAAATCTCAGAAATGCTATGGACCAGATTTTTTAGAGCTTTTTTGGATGTCAAAAGCTGGAGGAAAAGGGCTGGGGAGATAGCTCTGTGGCACAAGTGCCTGCCTGGCAAGTGCAGGGTTGTGAGTTCAAACCCAGGTCCTGCAAACAAACAAACAAACAAAAATGAACAATAAAACCCTATACAGGATGGGGGACACCCACTGAGGATGCCCCTCCTTTCTCTCAGACAGGAGCTTTCTTTCAATAAATATTCTTCTCATTAAAAAAAGAAAAGCTGGAGGAAAGGAGTCAAATATATGGATATTTGTTCCTGTTCTTTATGCCTGGTAGCCGGCTCTAATGTTTACACTCTATTTTCAGAAATTCCTTCATGCACAGGATGAATTAGATAACGGTCCTTATAACCTCCAAAAGATTTATCACATTGAGGATAGCAATGTGTAACAGTTAAACTATGCTTGGAATGCCTGTCATTCTGGTCTTTTAGATGTGTGTTGCTTCTAATGTAATTTTAGTTACTGCTATACTCTCTCTCAAGTAAATGGTTGATTTACAAGAAAACAAAAATGTATTAAATGAGGGTAAGAGACTAGGAAAAATGCCAAAGGATTGACAAGATGCAATTTTGGATATGCTTAGATTTCTAAATTCCTGTGTAAAAATGTGTAACTGCTTTTGTCTCATTCTATAGAGATTTATTAGAATATCAATGATTGATAGATAATACTAATTCCAAGTGAAGTCTAAGTGTTTGATACTCAGAAAGACAGTGATGTTAAGCTCAGGTACCTATGTTATAGAGTAATAGTATCAGACATTCATCCAAAGAACTCTTTATTTTCAGATGAGAGCACTGATTAACAACATCTTTTTTTTTTTTTTTTTTTTTTTTTTGGTTCAAACTCACAGCCTTGCACTTGCCAGGCAGGCACTTGTGCCACGGAACTATTTCCCCAGCCCCTTAACAACATCTTTTGTTATGAGATATATAATGAGAATTTGAAGCTAAGATAAACTATGTCCATTTTAAGTTCCCTTTTCCCTGGTTCCTGGAGCAGGGATGTATTTATACTTGGAGTGAACATGTCACTACAAAGTGATGAGCCGTTCATTTCCTTTCTGAGTTCAAGAAGTCCCTGTCTTGCTAATACAGAAAATACGGTGGTGCCCTGGTTGATGAAAGCTTTTGCTTTTGAACAACTTGGTTCTCAAAGAAAAGCATTTAGCAAAATATTGTTTCAGTTTGTGAACTCTCCAACAGATGACAAATAGGACCATGGCCACCATTCCCACACAAATACAGATGTGGTCATCTTCTCCAGAGTTGCAGATAGAAATTGAGTTTGTGAGCTGAGGTGCCACCGCATTTGTACTGTGACCAAATAAACTGTTAGTTTGATCAATGAGATATTTGATTATGAAAATAGGCTAATGGAACTGAGTTGAAGAATCAATACTAAGTGAATATTAATTGTAAAGATACCTAGACATTTATTCAAATAACATTATTACTCTATCTTTTTCTTAAAAATGACTATATTATAAAACAACTTGTCAAGAAATCAATTGCATCAACTGTGTTGCTAGCAAGATAGCTCAGTGGTCTAAAGTGTCTGCTTAGGCACGCTTAGGAAAGCACAGGGACCAACTCTGGTTGGATTCCTGGCAGCACATGACTCGTCAGCCCTGCCCCCAAGGCAGGGTGAGCTGTCCATAAAAAAAAGAAAAGATATCAAATTAGGTGAGGGGACAGGAAAAGAAAGGATTTAACAAAGGAGAGAAAATTTCAGTTAGTCAGCAGGATGTAATCATGTAAGTCAATGATCAAAGCCAAGAAGCAGGATTACTCTTATATATTTAACCTTCTGTAGAATGGTCTACAGAGCTCAGCTAAAATACCATAAAGAAGAAGCTTCTGACCAAGATAACTTAATGCAAATTATAACTGAGACCTGGGTACATCCTAGGATGCCGTATAACAAGTTCAAGCCTGATCATTGTCACCAACCTGGGTCAGTCACCAAACTTAAATATATATATGTTGTATCCATGTAGTGCTATAATATTTTTTTCTTTTTTTTCCAGAACCAGGGATTGAACTTAGGTCCTTCACGTGCCAGGCAAGCACTTGTTCTACTGAGCTATCTCTCCAGCACTGTAATGCTAGATCTATAAAGAAAATAAAAAATAACACTATGTAAGGAATATGAATCATTAGTGTGTTTAGAAGGCTCCAATCAAATCACATTGTTAAAAAGTGCTTTCATTTGGAGTCAAACTGGGTAGAAACTAAACAATGGATGGATTACATGTTCCCAGGTTGGTAGACAAAAGTCAGTGAAAAGAAAGGTTTATATTTATATTTATATTGACAAGTTTATATTTATGTTAACTCATACCAAGAGCCAATATTTTTGTTGTTGTTTCTTCTGAGCCTTAGATATTTTCTGTGAGGGTCAAAGGAAGCCAAATGGAAAAGGCCAAGCCAAATAATAAAAGGCTGCCATTTCCAAGACAGTTGTTGGATATTTCATTTATGTAAACTCAGAAGTGCAGGTGGCTTCTGAAATCTAAGCCATAGCAAGCATAAAATATCACTTAGAGACCTAGCAATTTCCTGCAAAAATTATACTCTTCAGTTCAAGATAATAAGTGTTATTGGATGCATAGAACAAAAGGTCTTCTAGGTTTAGATTACTACTATCAGCAAATAAGTGTTATTTGACGAATTAAATAAATGTTTCTTAAAGCTCATGTTGTTGCAAATCTATTCCCAGTAGGTTTTATGTGGCTAAGATGATAATCCCCAGCTCCCCAATACAAAATTAGATGAGTTGATTCTTATTGACTAAAGTATTTAAAACACAGAAGTCAGACAGACAAGGTGATTGAAAATTAGCAAAGACCTGGAGAGAGAGTGATAATGTTTCAAAGCTTCTCTTGAGAGTAAGCAAATTCACATTAGGGGTGAATACACACGGGTATTCCACGTGCAAAGTGGGGTTGCTTTTTAATTACACCACAGCATACTATAGCACTTGACATATGCTATCTCCCTTTACAGTTCTACATTTCAATTTTGGAATTCACTTGGGAATGACATGAGCATCATTGAGTAGCAGAGAAATATCTTATCTGAAAAACAAAATAAAACAAGAAGAAGGAAAACAGGACCAAGCACACCTATTTGCCATGAATAATATTCTTACTCAAAGCCACCATGTTCACCCTATATGAGCTATTAGATCCCAGCAAATCAATCACCAGAGACCCTCTCTTCTACAGGACCAAAAGAAGTGCTGAGGGCGATACGCATGTGCAGATCCTTCCCTAGCCCACCTCCGTTCCAGTGATATCACTCCCCCGCAAGAAAAGCATCACACTCACCAAAATGAACCAAAACTTTGGAACAGAATGAATTTTACAGGTCGACAACCTCAACCTGATGAAAGTAAACTGGAAGTCTTTAAGGTAAAATAAAGTGAAAATCTGTTCCGGAAGAAGGATTAGCATTGTTAGTAAAGAAGTATTTATCTCCTGCTTGGAAGGTCAAAATAGAAAATAACCAATAAAACCAATAAGACCACATTGTAAGATAAGCATCATTTTCTTTAACCAAGACATCTGAGAGTTCCAACTTGTAATGCCAATAAATTGGATGTGTGGGGCCCACGGCCAAAACGTAGAGACATCGTGGCTCTCATTTGGTAAACAGTGCACACAGTGTGCTTGGATCTGCTTCGCTCTCAGGCTGAGAACTGTGAGTCTGCTTGTGAGGAGACGGCGGCTTAGGGTGTGCAGCCTTCTGAGACTGAAGGTTTTTCTAGGCCGGTTTCCGCCATGGCTGAAAATGACTCCACATGTCACAGACATAGCCTAAAAAAAGCCAGAACTCGTCTAATGGAAATCACAGCACATCCAATATCTATTCTAATCGGGAGGCAAATCCCATGAATGTGTAATGCTACATGAAGTTTAACTAAATTTGCCTAACGTAGTTTACCTTCAGCTGCAGCTTTGGAGAAAGTTTTTGTTGTTGCTGTTATTTTAAATGCAGAGTTATTCACTTCCAGAAGGAAAAGCCTATATTTTACACTTGAAGGAAGGCCATTTTCACAAAAGGTTATGTGTAAATTTGAAACAGTCTATTTAAATTAAATCAAAATTCATATGCAAATAGAAGATTTAATGTTATTCATTTTGTTTGAAAGTGCCTCTGAAACTGTGAAATTCTATAGAAATGAACAGCAGCTCAGCACATGCACAGACAGCCCTGAAGCCCTGGGCCACGCTTCCTCACTCTGCCGAGTAATGTTTTGTCTAGATATTTGAACAGTTTTACACTATTATGGATCATGTCATTAAAACAGCATGATGAGGGTTGAGTTACCTAACCAGGGATTTGCATTCATTACCAGCTGAACTAAGTGGATCAATAAGAAATTAAGTATTATGCCCTGTGTTTGAGGATATTTTGAAGGTTTATCACACCTTATGCCTTACTAAGAAGTTAAATAGCTTTTTTTCCTAAAGCAGTGGCAGCTCATCTTACATAAATCAATCCCTACAGATTTATAACAACAGTAGAGGAGATTTCTTTTTATTTACTTTTTGAAAGACATTTTTTCAGAACCTACTGAACTTTAGAAACTAGATTTTTAATTAGATAACAAGGCAGAATACTTTAAATTTCCTTTAGAAAGCCCAGAAATAGACATGCCTATTTACTATAGGTGATATAATAATCATCTATAATAAATATATCAATATCATAAATATCACCTTTATGATAGGTGAATCATCTATTATGATAATGATCACCTATAATAAATATAGAAATATCATAAATATCATAAATATCACCTTTATAATAGGTGAAAAAATGCTATTATTAATAACTATATAACTTACTGTGTAACAGACATTATTATATTTTTTTCAGTATTGAGGATGAACTCAGGACCTCGCACTTGTCAGGACAGTGCTTACACCTTTGAGCCACCACCCTGGTCCCAGACACTAAATTCTGTACTTACTTAATTATTAAAACAATTTTCTGAGTTAAGTTTACTATTATTACTCTAATGGAAAACAGACATGTTGGGATAACTAATTTTTTTGATGTGTTAAAAATTGTGAGAGTCCCTTTTAGGTCCTCATTTTGGTCCCAGAAGTCAGTATTTGTAATTCTAAAGTTACGTTATTGGAATCTCATCAAGGTAATTCCAATCTACCACTTTCCATTCAACCCATGGTGAAAGTAAAGACACTAAAACATATTTATAACTACTGGGGAGTCAAGGGGCTCTAAGTCAAACCACAAAGATGGTTCTCTGGAACAAAGAGAGAGATCCAAGGCCTCATCGGGCTTTGTTCAGTGGAGGAGTGGCTTGAAGAGGAATGACTAAGAATTGTGGGAGGCAGGTGAGTACTGTGAGCTGAGCCAGGTGGGAGGCCTACATTTACCTCTGCCACCTGCAGAGGATATGCAGAGAGAGTAATCTGCATAAGGCTATTTAGGTAGTATCTAATATTTTGGGTAGTCTGGTGCTTCAGCTTTGATGTAATCTTTCAAGTCTCAGGAAGTCATAGCCTCTGTCTTGAGGCTCCTTCCCAGCTGACAGCACAGAGCACTGGCTCTTCGACCTATCTTGACCTAGATAACATTAAGGAGCAGCAGGTGTAGGTTACCAGGGAGACACACATACCACCGTCAAAGACTATCACCAGCAGCTCAGCTAGACCAATATACATTGGTTAAGGCCAACTGAGAGGATAAACAAAAGTCGTAGTCAGCTCTTACGTATCAATATAAGGAAATAGGGCCAGACTCAGTCAAAATAGAGACAGTTGCTCTTTCTTCAAGGAGAGCTGGTCAGGTGGTCCTCCACAAAAAATAAGTAATGCTCCTCCAACAATAAAGGATGTGGGGAAGAATTTGCCAAGTTATCTATGAGAACTATGAAGGTGTCTTAAGGCACAGTTCTCAAAAATGTACAAGAAACACAGATGCTTTGGGAGATGACCCTTGAGACATCCAGTCAGGGGCATCCCAAAGGAGATACGGCATGGATGTGGGTGACTATGAGGTATCAGTGTGGCTTGAGGGAAGGGCTCAGGTGGCAGCCAGTGTTGTTGGCACCTCCTGCCTCTGTCTTTCTCCCTGGTGGCCAGGGCCTGGCTCTTGTCACAGGTGGGGTGAAGAATGCCACGCTGCTGTCTGAGTGAGGAGGGAAGAGAAGGCTGCTCAAGTATCCACGAGAGATAGGTCATAAAGTAGTCAGGGCACTGGAGAGTAGCAGGACCTCTTGATATCATGTAACAGGGCTGTCATCCCATGATGGATGAGCTTCATGCGACAGGAATGTTACAATGTGATTCAATGAGGTGTGATCATGTGACAGGGGCATTATCACGTGATAGGGTTGTCACCATGTCCAGAGTCTTATGTGATGGACAGGGTACCCTCATGTGACAGAGGTCCATTACAGGACAGGATGTTGTCACATGATGAACAGGAGTGTAGCCAAATGATAGGTGTGGGTACCAAGGGCTGCAGCCAGCCCCAGGTTCTGGGTGGGGAAACAGGAGGGCCTCTCCGCTGTGCTTGCAACAGGAGGTATCATTCAGAGAAGCAAGAACAGCTGTGCCTTTTATATTTGGCTTGGATACAAACACTGTGAAAATATCTTATGTTTCTTGTGTTCTGTAAAATAAAAATGGGGGGAATAGAGATACGTTACCAACACAGAATGTTACTTTAGGCCCAGTCTTCCAGAAAAACAATGTTGAAGAGGAAAATGCTACAGGTAAGAACAGATGGGCTTCACGGGGCTACAGTTTGACAATTCAATGGGCTGACTCTCCCAGCAGAACTGCAGTGTGTCTGGCTACTCCTTCTGAATCCACTTGCAGCGAGACACCATTACTGTTACACACACATCACCAAACAGAACACAGAGGAAAAGGAGGCTTCCTAAGATGATTTGTTGACAGTAGCCAGACTGAAGGCACATTTTAGCTGTAATTCCTTTCTTGGATATATCTGCCTAGTAACTAGTAGTGCTGATTTGTCCTGTTGTCAGGGGAGAGGTGTAGATCCTGAGACAAAAACAAAAAACAAAAAACAAGCAAACGAACAAAACCCTGAGTACAGTTCTCTTGCAGAGCACACACAAAGCAATAAATGGCCCTTACAGCCCCCCACCCTGCACTGCAAGGGAGGACAGACCATGAAGTCTTCAGAGTAGGAGACTCACGTATTCCTGGTTCACAGCCATGGGAAGCTGAGAATTGAACCCGGGTGGCTCAGGGCAGGGGCTCCTCTCTGTGGGCCCCAGTGCTACCCGAGACCCTACAGCCAGATGCCTCCCTTCCTGTTAAACTGCTGGTGCTGTGAGTGCCACAGACAGCTGACTCTACCTGGAATTTAGGAAATGATAATAAATCAGGAACTGGAACTGCCAACTCAACAAAGAAACCAATCTTTACTCTGAAAATGAAAATTAATTTTAAACCTGTAGATTATTGCTAAAAATGAACTCGAATTTCATAACCTCTATCTTTGATCAGTGTGATATTTTAAAGGACATGAACAAGTGAGGGAATATGCAATGAATTCTAAAAAACCTGTAGTCCTACAACATAGTTCAGAATGATAAGCACTATGACCCTAGTTAAAAGATCATCGTGAATATTTCTGGTAATTTTATTTTATTTATTTTTATTATTTTTCAACTGTGTTTAGTACAGGGTCGTCAGGGCCTCACTACTCTGATCAGACTTGTAGTGATCCTCCTGTTTTCAGCCTCCCAAACACTGGCATTACAGGTGTGCACCACTATTGTCAGTCTCAGTCACCATCTCCGCGTGCCCTGGGGGCGGGGCCCGCAGCATGCCAGGGATTGAACCCCTGATGCTGTGCCTGCCTGAGCAGGTGCTTCAGTCTGCTGAGCTTCTGGCTGGCCCTATTACTGACAATTTTAGAAAAATTTACCCACAGTGGAACTTCCTAGAAAGTGCTACCCTATTCACAAGAAGCATTGCCATTAGGTAGTCTTTATCCAGTTTTTGAGAGTGGAATAAAAAAGGGAAAAAAAATTGACACACTATATTGTAGGTACATTGGCCCAAATGCTCTGACAAGAGAATAAAAATTAATTTTAAGCTATAATTTCATATTACCTTGTCCAGGGCCTCCTTACTATGAATAGCTTTACATTAATGCTTCTTTCCTTATTTCCTGTGGCCAACCTGTCAGGGATCCTTGGAGCACCTAGCCTTTAGTACGGATTCATTTCAGGGCCACAGCACTGTGACCGACAGCGCCTTCTCCACACTTCCAGGAGGAGGCTACTGACAGGTGGTTTGCTAACATGGAGCTCTCAGGTCTCTGCTTGTTCTCTCTAATTTGTTTTATCCAGTCAAATAACAGCTGTCCAGATACACTTCTGTTTTATCAACAGTTTAACACATTGAGACACAGATGTTAGGCAGTTTGTCTTAGGGTTTATATCTGTTGATTCTTGAGTTACTTTCTGAGATGCCCACTGGCCCATTGCTTCCTTTTTCATCTTTCAACCTCTTAAAAAATAAATGCATACCACAGAAAGACTGGGTTTTACAGAATAAGTTAACAGACACTTATTGGCTTCCACACTGTGGCTTAGGGAGAGTCAAGTAGCACGAGTGAGCTGAGCCCTGGGACAGTTGTATGAGCCAGAGCTGCGTTAGATAGAAAGTCCACTAAGGGATTTTCACAGTGAGAGGGCAGCAAGTTAAATAGAACATGTATTATAGAAAGATATCTTCAGTAAAGAGCATGGAGAAACGATCCTAAGATCCAGCCATCCTACTCAGAACTGCCTCCTACTTGTCAATGCAAAGAAATCTATGTCACATCTGATGCCCATGTTTTGTGTTCTTAAAAGTATGTGTTTTGTGTTCTTAAAAGATTCTGAAAGCTGAGGCTTCTTGTTTGTTGCTTCATGCCTTTTCCTTTCCTCAGAAGAAGGCACAGTGCTGTGTTTTAAGGGGTTGAGAACAAAGAACTTGGAGAGCTTGAGACCAAGAAAGCGTATTGGTATAGGCGTTTGCTTTTTGCCTTGGCTGCGTATTAAATGTATGTTCAGAGTGCTTTTAACTCTCTATCTCCCATTAAATCATCATCTGTGCAACAAGATGTGGGTGCATGTCTCTGTGCACCCAGAAGGAGAACCTGCAGATTTGAGCTCAGACAACTTAGGCTATTGATATGCCATAAGAACACAACATTTAATTTTTCTTCAAACCAGTTTTCAGCTACAAACCAAAAACATCCTTCTTTACTTATTTTAAGGACTGGCCAGATTGGCTGTTGGTGGAGTCTAGATGTACTTAGTGGGACTCACATAGGGTATAATGTGGTTACAGATCCCAGCCTCTGACACTGCTCCATTATTCCTGTGTTCTGGGTCTTCTGGCACCCCAGAGACACAGAGAACAACTGCAGCTGCTTTTCAGCAGCAGTGTGTGCATCCTTGGAAATATGTAGCAGTGTGGCTGTGAGCATGAACGCAGAGCCAAAAGTCAAGTCTCAATCCTCAGCCTGCCAGGGACTAGCTCCATCTGTCCTGCACTAGATGCTGCTGTTCCTCAGCCTGTTCAGTGGGAGAGATGTGACACTTCTGAACTGAAGAAATTCATGCCCAACCCAATCCTATAAAGAGTTCTGACAGATATCCTAGAAAGACACAGGAATAGCCACAACTTCAAGAACAACAGAAAGAACCTCCAAACAGAGAAAACAATTAAACAGAGAGAAAAAGCAGGGAACCTACAGCAGGAAAATAACATGGCAAAGATAAGCCAATCATAAATATATGTGCACTGAATCTAGGAGTACCCAACTATATAAAAAATTTTAACAGACATAAAAATGCAATGAGCCGGGCGTGGTGGCGCACGCCTGTAATCCCAGCACTCGGGAGGCTGAGGCAGGAGGATTGGTGCGAGTTCGAGACCAGCCTGGGCTACAAAAGTGAGCTCAAGGCCAGCCTCAACTGCATAGTGAGACCCTGTCTCAAAAAGACAAAAAAAAAAAAAAAA
>PVJA010035589.1:0-21739 GCA_004027025.1 Myocastor coypus | reverse complement strand
TTATTTTATTTTATTTTTTCTTGTTTCAGAACTTCGTTTGTTTGTTTATTTATTTATTTATTTTTATGGCCGGCTCAGCCCGCCCTGAGGGCAGGGCTGGCGCAGCATGTGGTGCTGGGGATCGAACCGCGGTCCCTGCAGCCGCCCAAGCTTTCCTAAGCAGGTGCTTTAGACCACTGGGCCATCCTGCCAGGCCCAAGGACAAGTCAGCTTTCAACACAAGGCTTGAGGCTATGAACTGCCCTGTCAGCAGCGCATGTTCACCCTTTGGGGTCACTGTAACTGCCTAAATTTAGGGCAAAAGGACACAGAACCCCAGAAGCCAGAGGTTAAAAACAAAGAAGTGAAGAGAAGATCAAGGCTAGAATGGGTCCAGCCCTGATTCTGCAAAGCCTTTTCTTTGAGACATGCAAGAGGACAGTGGTGAGTAGAACACAGTACTGCTCCCTGTTTTGATTGTTCCATGTTTGGGCTCCCTTACTCTATTCCCATAAGGAGGAATATGCAAAACGTCTTAAAAAGGCTTTAAAGCCCTTCACTGGGAATGTTAGCCAGCTCCATCACATACAACCTGGCCACTTCCTACAGTATCCACCAGCTATAAGGTGCCCAGAACTCTGGGCCATCAGGGACACAGACTACATCTTGCCATTCCTCAGACAAGGGAAGGGTAGGTAGGCACTATTGCCATAACCCAAATGGCCAAGAGCCCTGTTAGGATACATAGTCTAAAAACACCCAACAGGGGGCGCTGGTGGTCTCTGGACTGGTGGAAAAATTTTACATAGCTCCAACAAGTCACCAGAGCTAGAGCTGCAGGACAGGGTTTTCTTCCTTTGGTCTCGGAAGAAATCTGGGGAGGTTTTGAGGGTCAGACAGGGCTCTGCCCACTCCTCCCCCAGGGGGTATGTAGGGTCACCTTGATTGTGCTCATGTCCATGGGGTGCTTGATGATGTCACAGTAGTCATGCAAGCCTAATGCCTCCACATCCACGGGCTTATAGAATGGCCAAGCATAGGCGGCATGCTTCTTGGCAAACATCTCCTTGAGAATGCCGCTGCAGCACTTCAGTTGTTCTGAGACCTTGCTGCTCTTCTCCGGTGCTGGGTGCTGCTGTGAGTCGGGCACATCTTTCTTTGGGGGCTTTACAGGCCGGGTACTCTCCCGCCGGGGGGGCCCCAGCTTGGTGGTCTTGGGCTCTGGGGCCAGTGAGGGCGGCTCGTGGACAGAGTCGATGGTAGTGGGGGTGGTGGTGTCTGCTTTCCTCTTCACCCCCTTCTTTGTCTGCCAGGAGCACAGATGTGTCAGCCTCCATCCAAAATGGCAACCAGTACAGCTGCCCCTTGGAGTCACCCTCAAACCAGGTCCTATCTAGGGTCCCAATAATCAGGAACAGAACCCAAAGGCAATTAACAAAGGTGAAGGACAGGACAGAAAGGTGCTTTCTCACACCTTCCTGTAGCTGGGCTAGAGCAAGTCAGTGGCAGGAGGGAGCACACAACTGAACTTAACCATCAAAAGACTTCCCAAAGCTGTTTCCTACCCAAAGTGCCTATGTGAGGTGCACACTAGATACTGCCTGTAAACATGCAGTCTAAATCAGAGGCAGGAACCCATGAGGAGAAATGGAGTTATGACTTCTCTGGATCAGCAGGATATCTGCTTCTGAGAAAGATCTTCCCTAGAAACACTTTGCCAGTACCTGGGGGACATAACAGGCTAAAAGTAGAGCATCAGCAAGGATGGGACCGCCTGTCTCTTACACGCCCTTAGAGCCTACAAGTGCCCCAGATGCTCACCTTCACAGGCTGTGGGGTGGCCGCAATGATGGGTGGGTGGCTCTGCATGGGCTGGGGGGTGGGAGCAGGTGGGGGTGGTGGCTGAGGGGGCACCGGTGGGGGAGTCTGCAGTGGCTGAGGAGGTACCACTGTCATGACAGGGGTCTGGACGATGAGGTCTGAGGTAACAGCAGGGAAAGGGTGAGGCGTGGCCTGCACAGATGGAGGATTCTGCTGAGTAGTCTGGGTCTGTGGAGGAGTTGATGCTTGAGTTGTGTTTGGTACCGTGGAGACACCAGGCTTTGCTGTCCCTATCAATCATAAAAAGGATTGATAGTTAGAGGCTATACTGATACATGCTGGCTGACCTTGCCCCCTGCCACACACCAGCACATATTTGTATGGTACAACTGCTTCAGACAGAATGTCTGCATATCCTAGGTATCATTGTGCTGAAGCCATATCTATCTACCCCAGTGCTCAGGGAGCAGTAGCAAATCAAGGTTTGCACTTCCTGGGTGTCCTAGCCTAAAGGACAAGATGTCTATACTGCATGTTTTTATCAGGACTATTGATGGATAGCAAAGAAATGCACCTTGGAACATCCAGCCACCTCATTCCTGCAAATGCTGTTATAAGTCATCCCTGGCCAAGGTTTCTGTAAATTGGCATGATTTCACCCCTCAGAGCCACAGGTGGATGGCTGCTGCCCTTTATAACTACCTCAGGCTGTGCCCTTGGAGCTGTGTGACCACTGTTGGACAAAAAGGGCTACACAGTATGGACAACATGGTCCAAAAATGGAGGGTTATGAGGATTCTCCCATGAGCAGGCAGACCATGAAATTGGAGCCTAAGGCTAAGATTTGATTCTCACACCCTTCAAAGGTACACTGGATGCCATAGAAAAGTTCAGAAACCCAGCACTCTGTAAACAAAACCTATCTGTGGGGTATCCATTGGTAGTATCTAGGCATTCTGCAGAAAGTAAAAGGTTCTGCTTAGTTTCCCAACTCCCTTCCCCTAGGTAATTCCAGAACTGGATCCTAGAAACTGTCACTGTATCTGTCCTGTGCACAGACCAAACACCTAGTCCTAGGAAGCAAGAGCTGAGGTCTTCACACAAGGTTATATGTGAAATCAAAGGGGTGACCTGCAAAACTGGTTCCTCTTGTTTATTCCATGCACCTTAAGAGGATCTAAATGTCCTTGTGCTGACCCTACATCAGAATGAGGTTAAAGGCTATAGATGCCAACAATGTATATCCTTGAAAACATCCTTCTGAAGCACAGAGCTACAGAAGGCAGCTATTAGACATTTTCTCAGACAAAAATATTTCTTTGATAACTCTCTGCCAGTTGGCCTCCAGAACCCTGTGCCATTGGGGTTGTGCAAACAAGGGAGACCAGGACATGCAGAGCTACATAAGAAACACATAACTCACTTTGTTGGTTAACTCACTTTTGCCGGAAGTGGGCATGGTTATGACACACAACAAATCTCAAGGCTTTCTACCAGACCACTGGTTAACTGCTTCTGATTAGTTTCTTAGAATGGAAAGGCAAGGCTATAGGTATGTTCAATGGCAGAACACCTGCCTAGTGGGTATGCAGCCCTGGGTTCATCCTTGAAAGAAAGTGAGGAGTCAGCGAAATAGTTCAGCACCTGCTTTGGTAAGCACAGGGACTGGGGTTCAACCCCCAGTGCCACATGCTGTGTGGCCCACCCCCAGGCACACTAAGCTGGCCACTGAGACCAGGCTTGGTGGTGCACACCTATAATCCCAGTGCTGGGGAGGCTGAAAACAGGAGGATCACTATGAGTCCAAGATGCATAGTGAAACCCTGTACCAAATGCAAACAAACAAAGAAATGAGAGAAGGAGGGTATCAATGGAGTCAAAAAAGAAACCATCTATAGCAATACAATACTGTCAAGGTAAATATTCAAATAATGCCCAAGTACTTTGAAAAGACTTCTCTTTTCTGTAGATAGTCCTGCTATGTAACTCAGGCTGGCTGTATCTCTCCATCTTCTTGCCCAGTCTCCTAAATACTGGGATTATAGGTATTACAGTTTGTTTTTGACCTAAATCCAGGAATACTGTAGAGCAGGCAAGGCCCAGCAACTACTACTTGAAAGACCATAGCATTACAGAACCCTGTGGGGCAGAGCCAATACTGAAACTGATCCCACTGTTCCCAAGCAGCAGCTCCTCAACAGAGAATCACCATGTAGGTCCCTGCCTCCCCGACTCCTCAAACTTGGAACAGACAAAACCACTTTGTTTGCTATTTCTACACCCTACCTGCATCTTTTCTCCCTCGTCCTCTTCCTTTTGCCTGGACTATCATGATCTCAGTTTCTTCTGTGGGAAGTTCGTTGATTTTCTGTAAGAAGAGCTTCTCCAACGCTTCTGCCATTAAGACGATGTCATCTCCAGGCTGGGTGAAGAGACATGTGTGGTAGAGCCAGAAGCTCTCCCCTCCCCGCCACTGTGGACATCTAAGCCACCCACTTCCCTAATGTGTGAAGTATTGTATTTATATGCTTACCCTGATATGGAGCCTGAGGGGTCATAACTATATGCTAGTAGGTGCCCCAAGAGGTGCAGACCCAGCATCTATATGCACCTCCTTTCTTATTGTTTAAGCTCTGGCTTTTTTTGGGAAACCGCTCTGCCTTAAAAGCATCTACCAAGTCTGGCCAATCCCTGACAGGGGCCCTCCTTGCTTTAGTTGTACATCTCAACTGAATTCACTATAAATGCTTAATTATACAGGACTTCCTATCATGACCACTTTAGCAGGACTTCAATAATGCTCCCCAACATATCCCCAAGGCAGCTTGGTGGTGTATGGACAAGGCCAATTTCACACCACTTTATGGGTCCCCCAGTCTGTCACCTTGTCCAGAACATGCTATTAACACTCAGCTCTGAACCAAGGACTTAGTTTGTACATTTTACTTCCACCTAAGTTGTGAGAGCTAGGACTTTACAAAACACAGTAAACTTCAAGAAACTCACCTACCCATCTCTTCTGGGCAAATTTACCCACTACACCAGCAGAGGTCAAAAGCTGAGTTCTGTATAGTGTCTCCCTCCAGAGTCGTTATATTTGAAAGGGTTGGTTTTAATCAATCACTTCTGTGGTCTGAACTGTAAACAAATGATCTGGCTTCATGGCCGAGCCAAAAGGTTTGGCTACGGGGTTAGAAGTGGCTCTCAGGTTTACATGTAAGATCAAGGGGATACTCAACTTTATGGCCAAGAGTTATCAATGGTCATGTCCACAGTTCCAAGAGAATATGACCCACAGAACAGCTGGGCTCTTCAGCCCACCCCACTGTGCCCTCTCTCACACCAATATTTCTGTCTGAGCATACCTCTGCATGACTACAGTTAATTAGGCTCTTCCCTGACAACTCATACCATTCCAATGGACTGTCATGGGTGGCCACTGTCTTCCTCACATTTTCTCTGCTGGACACGTTCTGAAGCCAATACCCCAAGGATACCAGGAACACATACTCCAGGCTCACAAGCCAATTTGAAATGGCTAGCGCATTCCTCCCAGCTAAAGAAACACTCCCAGTCCAAAGCACAAATGAAGGTCCCATCACCTTCACTTCCAATATTCTCCTGCTTCAGACTGGAAGCCCAGCTTTTTCTGAATACCCCAACCCTTGTTCCTGGCCTCCTCACCAATCCTCCATTTTCTCTACCTCCTCTTTTCCCCGGGCATCGGGACACCCATCTCTACATCTCACCTTGTTGTAGATGTAACAATTTGTAAACATAGTGTTGAAGTCCTGGATACATTCCTGAGCATTCCAGTAATAGTTGTTTTCCAAGCGCTTCTTTATTGTTCCCATATCCATAGGTGTTTTAATGATCTTATAGTAATCCTAGGAAGGAAAGAGGGCAAAAGCTAGTGTCATCTCAACAGCTGTCCTGGGAAGGCCAGGTCAGGTCAGATTTATTCTATATCACCCCACAGGTAAACCCATAGGAGATATAACAGAGACAGAAGCTATTCCATGGTGTCAGCAAATAACCACAGGGGAAATCCAAGATGAAGTGGATCAGAGAAGAATTAGGTGACAATATAGAACGGAAATATACAAGCTGCCAATTTCCCTCTTTTGATTGTTCCTTTTTATTGAAATATATGGTTTCTTTCTTTTATGTTAAAATATCCTTTTTTTGGGGGGGGGGCACACTGCTGCCAAGGATTGAACTCATGACCTTGCACTTGCCAGGAAGGCACTCATACCCACTGAGCTACCTGGCAGTATCCTTTCATTCTAAACAAATAATAGGGCAAGTGCACAGCCTTTTTTTAAAAAAGATGTTCGGGGCCCGGCGGGATGGCTCAGTGGTCTAAAGCCCCTGGTTGGGGAAGCTTGGGCAGCTTCAGGGACTGCGGTTCAATCCCTGGCACCACACGCTGCGCCAGCCCTGACCTTGGGGTGGGCTGAGCCAGCCATAAAAATGAGTGAATAAACAAAGGTTCTGAAACAAGAATAAAAATAATAAATAAAATTAAAAAAAAAAAAAAAAAGCTGTTCTTGCACAGCAAAAACAACCCAAAGCTGGTTCCATATCATCTCAAATTATACACCTTTTCATAAAATAAATTTCTGATTCACCAGGCTTGTGCCCCACTAAACAACTACATTCCCTGCCATCACATAGCCGATCTGTGAAGCATAAAACCAGGCTAGGCATGGTGGTGTACACCAGTAATCCCAGCACTTGGGAGTCTGAAACAGGAGGATTGTTGCAAATTCATGATCAGCCCAGGCTACAAAATGAACTCAAGGCCAGCCTGAATTGCATCATGTAACCCTGTCTCAGAAAGACAAAAAAGCACAGAACCTTCATTGGACTTTCATTTCATCCATTTATATGCAGTCTATCACTATTAGTATTTTCACACAGTTGGACTACCAGGTTAACTGCCAGGTGAAACATCTTTTGAAATCCTCAGTGAAAAATATCCAGCAGGCCAAGCCCATAAACCTTCAGGTCTTATTATTCCCCAAACAGGAGGACTCACATGACAGGTACAGATATTTAAGGTCCATGAAATCAAACTCTGTACTACACTTAAACTATTCCAAAAGCCAAACGCTTATTCTCAAAAATACATGAAGCATTTGGGCACAGCTCAGGTAATGAATGGACAACCACAAAAAGCCACAGAATAGTTCATAGACACAGCAAGCCTCAATATATTAGTCTAACTCTTGCCTCTAGGCAAGACCCAGTTATAGCCAGCTCTCTCAGGACATCTCCTCCAGGGAAAGGTTCCTTTAACATCAGAATTAAGTACAAATGAGGCACCTAAGGTTTCAAAGAGACTATTGTAAGGGGTGCAGACCTACCACTAGGAAGTATCAGAGGCCTGGCTGAAAACAGTGGTTGGAAGTAGGGTCTGAGTTGCTCTGACAATGAGAAACAAAAACTACCCGTGGGAGTCAGGGAGATAGCTCAGGGGCACAAGGGCCTGCCTTCCAAAGGCAAAGTCCAGAGTTCAATCCCCAGTTCAGGGAAGAAAAAAAAAGAAAAAGAAAAAAACTATCCCTTACCCCCTCACATTTAAGAGCTGGCATGGGTCAAGGCTCTGCCTTAGTGAGGGCTGCATGTGCAACAGCTAAGACACCTTAGGCACAGACCAGGACAATCAAAACTAGACTCTCTATACTACACTCAGGCCTCCTCTCCAAGCCCAAATGTATCAGCCCTAATGGAAATAAACATTTCTTCCTGTGTCTAAAGTTCCGTAAAAATACTGTTCTGTGTTTGCACCAGGCAAAGTGGGTTCAAGTGCCTCAAGGGCATAGAGAACTGTGATAGACCTCTGAATAGGAGGGAGGTGGGATGAAAAGTAGGGTTAGGGAATGGGACTGCCAGCTGGGGCCATGGGCTTAGGGCTTGACTAGGCAGAAACATGGGTGAAGTTCAGAAGACAGAAATGGGGGACCTTTCTTTGGAAAGGAGTGTCTATCAACAGCTCCTATAGAAGAGGAGCTTGAAGCTTATCAGCTCCCAGAAAAACTGGATATACTGCTGCTGTTAGACCAGCCCCTCTGAGTCAGCCCACAAAAAGGACTACAGGATGTCTTCACAGTAAGCCAACAACCTTCCTCCCCTTGGGTCCCTCACTCTCTTCTTTTTCGCCCTGGTCTTCCCTGGCCCAACCCTCCAAGTCTCTGCCTTCACTTCATTCTTCTACAACAAAATGGTCCCTCCTCTGTTCTAGCTATGATATACATCCCCCTTGAAGTCAAGTTTTTTTAAAAATGTCAGTCTCGCCGGGCATGGTGGCGCATGCCTGTAATCCCAGCACTCAGGAGGCTGAGGCAGGAGGATCGGTGCAAGTTCGAGACCACCCTGGGCTACAAAAGTGAGCTCAAGGCCAGCCTGAACTGCATAGCGAGACCCTGTCTCAAAAAGAAAAAAAAAAAAAAAAATGTTAAGTCTCATATCTGTACCTTCTTAACCACCCTGTCACAATTCATATTCTACTCCTGTATATATCTTCCTAAGTTCACCAATGAACTAAGGCCAGTGTGGCAATCAGGTCAGACTCATCTCTGATAATCCTATAGTCTCACGCAGAAACCAAAGACTGCTGTCATCCGCAGATAATTTTCCTCCCTCCTCTATATAGCGTCCCACCCCTCATGAAAGCCTCGGCACACCCTGCATTTCAATCCTAGCTCCTTCTGTCTAATGCAAAAAGCTCTTGGCATTTTCTTAAAATCACCCTTAACTATGGACCCTGTATAGCCTAGCTGAAGACAGGGATAGCAAGCTCATTCAACAGCTTATCCTAAGTGACTTGTGAGATATCACAGCTAGCTGTCTCCACCTGTGTCTTGGTCAATAACCCCTCTTTTGCTTTTTACCCTTTCCTGAGCCAGTACACTATCAAGAGTTTGTCGCACCCCCTCTGGCTGACTCTTACTCCCAAGTTCACACGAATGTATTGGGTGGATAGACAACACTGGACAATTGTCCACATGCACAATCTTCAAGCCAGGAATGTCAGACTATGGTATACTTTCTTCAAGACTCTGTATGCCTGGCAGATGTTAACACTGTCCCTCCATACACTAACCCAATCTGGGTTGGTGGCAGTCACCAACTAATTCTCTTGCCAGCGAATATGGGCTTGACTGCATAGAAGAGGACAGCTTAGAGACAAATCCTTGATGCTTGGAAGCAAAAATTATACATTTTTTCCAACTGCTCCCTGATGTTCAGTTAGGGAGATAGTTATGCTCGCAGAACTACCCGCAACACATGTGGGCAAATGAAAAAAACTCTAGGGAGGGCCAACCTACCTACTGAGGACACTGTCTATGAAGATACAGCCAGGGCCCCTTCTTCCCAGGTCCCCTCCATACACTCCATCCCTGTGAGTGAATCTGCTAGCTATCTTTTCCCATCCCGTGCTGGTGATGGAGATGATAGTGTTAGTGACTACCAATGCAGCAAACCAGCCCTGTCTAGCACAGTCAGAGCAACGCATCTATTAGCTTGGGGACCAGAGACCTCTTGAGAGAGGAAAGGTCTAGGACTGCCAAGCACTCTGATTTCTGCCTACCTTGGAAATAAAGGTGAACCTGAGAGTTACCCTTTTCTCCTTGTTTCAGTCTCTTTATACAACTTTCCCCAAGGTCCCAGTATCTAAGAAAGCAGTTTAGTGTTTAAGCCACTTTCTTCTTTCCCATTCCAATTATCAGGACTACTGAAACCACACAAAAGCCTTGGAGATGTTGGGAGTCAGAGCTTTCACCACAACTCCAAATCTATCTCTACTCTCCCTTCAAATCTGTCCTCATGAGGAGACAGAAGCACTGGGCACTGCACAAACTACTCACAGGGAGGTTTAACTTGACAGCATCCACAGGCTGCTGGAAAGGCCACGCGAACTGGTGTTTCCATAGTGTCTTGAGCACCACTCTGAGCAAGTATTGCAGCTGATTGGTCTGCCTCTTGGGCTTGTTGGGGTTGGAGGTCTCTGGAGGTGGGGGATTGGTGCTGGCTGCGTTGGCTGGCTGTGGTTGGGCCTGGGCCTGCGTCGTAGACATTTGGGAGGTTTCTAGTCCATCCCCCATTACAGGCAGATTTCTTAATCTTGTCCCAGGGCCACTCTCCGCAGACATGCTAATGATCCCATCACATTCTTCACCAGGTACTCTATAAGAAAATAG
Source organism: Myocastor coypus (assembly GCA_004027025.1). NCBI lineage: Eukaryota > Metazoa > Chordata > Mammalia > Rodentia > Myocastoridae > Myocastor > Myocastor coypus. The sequence continues at coordinate 11,732 of PVJA010035589.1, read as the reverse complement.
AAAAGTCCCATCAGAGATGAGGCAGCAGATAAGCACTCCTTAAAAGTATGTGGCCCCTGGCAGAAAACTTCCAAGGACTGAGGTCCCCTGGCAGTGCCTGTGTAAGTCAGAATCACTGCAAGCTGTAGCTCTAAGTACAAGGACTCTAATGCCTTTTCTTCTCCAAGACTCACCATCTAGCAGGGAAGTGAGAGATTACCTCCTAACAGTGGGGAACAGGCATGGAGGGGAGAGCCAATCAGGAGTCAATAGCTTATTGGGTGCTATGGAGCTTATCGGGGAGAAGGTGTAATAAAGTCATCTTTCACAAATCTGCATTTTTTCCCACCTGCAAGCATTCAGGGGAAAATGCCTCGAGTGGGAGGTTTGTAGCCCCCTGAATTTGGTATTCATATTCAATTCTTGTTTGTGGTTTGGCTCATTGAGCACTGGAACAAATCAGTAATTTTACTGATGGTCCTTGCAACCGCTGCTGAGCATTCAGAGCATAACCTCATTCTTAGAACATTTTCACAGCAGCTTAATGCATGCATGCTGATGAAAGAAAACAGGTAAGGTTATTGCCAATTAAGGCGGACCCATGGGCCAAGTGTGGTGGCACCTGTAATCATAATACTCAGAGGTTGAGGCAGGAGAACTGCTGCAAGTTCCAGGCAAGGCTGAATTGCATAGCAAAACCCTGTCTTAAAAGAACAAAAACAGGGGCCCGGTGGGATGGCTCAGTGGTCTGGAGCACCTGCTTGGGAAAGCTTGGGCAGCTTCAGGGACCGCAGTTCGATCCCCAGCACCACATGCTGCGCCAGCCCTGCCTTCGGAGCGGGCTGAGCCGGCCATAAAAATGAGTGAATAAACAAACAAAGGTTCTGAAACAAGGAAAAAAAAAAAAAAACAACAAAAATAAATGATCCACATCTAGCCTAACTTTTTTTTTTTTTTTAAACCCAGAAAGGGGCAACTCTAGCAGCAAGACTTGGTTGTCAGTGCCCAATTATGCCCTCCCATCGCTCCCTCAGCAAACAATGAATGCTCAAGGCACTATGCAAACCTGTCACAAGCATTCTCAAAAGGGCAAGTTTGTATTACTAGCCCAGTTATTCCATATAGACAAACTCCAAGACATACAACTATAGTTTGGGGATATATAATAAAGTTTTTAACACAAAATGACTTCCTTAAGCTCAATAACCTATCCTCTAGTTACAAGGCCAACAATTTCCATGCTGTTAATGAGAAAAGAAGAGGAGAAAGGGCGGGGGGACCACAACAAAAATCCAGATATTCAAATGTGAACTGAGGGCTGAGGAGATATAGCTCAGTGGCACAAGGACCTGCCTGGCAATCACAAAGTCCTGAGTTCAATTCCTGTTACAAGAACACACACACACACACCCCCCTCACATATCATCAAATGTGAAGTAACCATTTTCATCTTTTTTTTTTTTTGCCTATTTATGACATCTTTTTGCAAGTAAGAAAAAATTACTACCAGCAGTTGGGGCTACCTGTATTTAACAGGCATCTCTAAGAATCAACCTGGGAGTTTAGTGATGATAAGAAGGTCCATGAAGAGCTGGACCTCAGGCATGAGGTAGGATACCACATCCCCACACTATGGTCCTGGCTGCAGGGTGAGTGTGAAGGCTGAGGAGAAAAACATTTTCAGAAAGCCTCTTCCTTTTCCTGGCTGACTATAGGTACCATTATCACCACCAGAGAACAAATGAAGAAAGCACTGCTCTAAGAAGAGGCTGACAAGGGGAGGGGTCTACCTTGGCGCAGTTCAAGGCTAGTTATTGCAAAGATTCTGAAGGAGGCAGGGAACCAACTATAACTCAGGAATCAACAAATGATTCATGAAGATCAAAACTATAGTATGACTCTCACAGATCCAATATAAGAACTAAATCCTCCTCTGCCTCAAGAGAAAGGAATTTGGTTTTTTTGTTTTGTTTTGTTTTTTTGTTTTTTTTCAATACCAGAAGAGATTTAAGGATGCTTTTTGCAGGCAGTTGTATGAAGGCTAGGGGCTTCCACTTGCAACTCTACCCTTGTTATAGCTTATGTCTGGATGTCCCCCCAAATCCTGATGCAGTCATTAGGGTAGGCTTCTAGAATTTATGATTAATTCATGACCCAATGCTGTGGTTACAGGTGTGAGCACTACACCGGCCCTGGAGCAGAATAGCCTGAACACAACATAGGTTAGGGAGTGAGGTTTGCTAGTTTCCACAGCTGCTGCCCCTCTCTTTGCTCTTTTCTGCCATGAACTACTGCCCTGTTATGTGCTACTCTGCCTGAGAGCCAGCAGAATATGGACTGAAGCCTTCACTAAGTGTGAGCTAAATAAACCTTTCCTTCTTTAATTTTGGGTTTGGGTATCTTGTTCCAACAATAGGGAAAAGAAATTGGCCGGGCGTGGTGGTGCATGCCTGTAATCCCAGCACTTGGGAGGCTGAAGCAGGAGGATTGGTGTGAGTTCGAGACCAGCCTGGGCTACAAAAGTGAGCTCAAGGCCAGCCTCAACTGCATAGCGAGACCCTGTCTCAAAAAGCAAAAAAAAAAGAAAAAGAAACTAAGACAACCCTCTTTCTTCTTGGAGAAATTGGGGGGGGGGGCGCCGCACATGATGCAGCACCTACTGCTAAGCAAAGATTTAGTGATATCTGACTGTGTCCAGGATGGCACATTAGAACCCATAATCTACACCAGGAATTCCCAAGCTTTGATGAGAAGGGTGGCAACTTATGGGAGCTTGCTTTCCCTGGAGGACAACCAGCTCAACAAGCTTAGATGGACAGCCTAATAAAATCAGGGAGGGATTTTTGTTTTTTCTTCCGGGAGCGGGGTTCAAACTCACGAGGGCTTCTTGAATGTGAAGCCCTGTCTTCACATTCTGTACTGCTCCCCTACAACAAAGGGGATCAGAAATTGGGGAGGAGGGGCAACAGAAGCTCCCTCTCAAACTGTCACTTTACACCACAGTCAAATTTAGGAACAAGATGGGGCACTGTCCTGAAGCAACTTAATTTGAGGGTGGGTTTAGTGACTTTCATCACAAAAGCCTATCTGGCACCCAACTATCATCACACTATGGTGATGTCTCTCACCATCACTCGTTTTGTTTGCTGCAGACAGAACCCAGGGCCTTGTGCATGCTAAACACATGCTCTGCAACTAAACTCCTGCCATTCCACTCCTGAAGAGGTTTTTAAAAGGCTGAAGTCTGTAGACATGCTCCATAGGTCAAGGTTTCCCTGTCCTATTGGCACTATAACTGCTGTGTAAACCTACAACAGTGCCTACAGCAGGGACTGATAGACCACTGGAGGGAGGAAATTACATATGAGCCCAGGCTGGGCACATGCCAATGAAAGAGAAGGCCACATACACAGCCATGGAGAGAGCACAAGCTGAGGGTAGGTGTGAACTTCAGAAACACTGCTCAGGAGAGAATAGCAGAGATAGAAGAGTCCTGACCTGCACCTGATCACATGGGAGTGTGACTCTGTGTATGTGTACACACCAGACAGACAGCCTATCACTGTTGACCAGAGAGGTGTAGCATACTAGGGCAAGGTACTCAAAGAGATTAGAGGAAGGCAGGCTACATTCACCGTGTAAAAACTGTTCATTTTCATTCCTGATGTGACCAGAAGAGATAATTTCACCAACAGGGAAGACCCCAACCTCAAGAGAAGGACCCTCAGTCACCTTCGGAAAGACTTGTCAGAGCCTGGAGCAATGCTGTGGAGGATCTGTTTAACTGTGTCCAAAGCCAGTAGATCTTAAGTGGAGGATGCACAGGGTTTAAGTTTTCTCCCTTTCATTCTCATCCCGGTATTGATGAGGAAAGCCCTAATTTGAAGTAGTAAAGTGGATGTACTAAGAGGTGTTACCAGTCAATTTTATTATCCTGTGAGATTTTAACAACTTTAATCTCAAGGCACTTAATTTTATTTTACTGTAGCTTTTAGCCTCTTTCTACGTAGGCATACTAAGAAGGAAACAACCAATTTTAAAGAGAATGAGCCTACAAATATCAAGTCAGGACTGGGGTGAAATGACAGTGGTAGGGCACAAAGTACAACAAAACGCTGGGTGACTGGACAACATTACAAGGAACAGCACCACACAGAACAAGTGGTGCTAGTAGAGTTTAAGGATTCCTGGAGTTTAGATCAGCCATTCAAAGAGAAACAGTGACGGGTGCAACATGATTCCATGCAAGGGGAGGCCTACAGGTACTGAAGAAGAATGAAATGGGGTGGAGGACATAGTAAGGAATAAATAAAGATGTGTCTTCTGGGAGGTGTGATCAGACTTCCACATAGCAGCTTAGGCAAAGTCAGCTGGTGCTGTGCCAGGTAGCAGCTAAGTTGAGGGGCTTCCCTAAGAGAAGCTCCCCACAAGGCGGAGGAGCACACAGACAGCAAGGGCACAAACATGAGAGAGAATAGCCACCTTCTTCCCAGGAAGAGGAAGCAGCCCTAGAAAATTTCCATTAAGTAGTAACATTTTGGAAATCTCCAACCAATGTCCCTAAGGCAAGAAGAAAGCCAGGATAGCCAATTTCTGGAGTTTCTGGACTGGTTGCGCCTTCTCTCCTTCAAAAAAGAAAAAAAAAAAAAAAATCGTCATCATCATCATCATAGCAAAAAGCTAGGACAGGGGGCTCTTGTGTGTTCCATCTGGGCTGATGCCTACCTACCTTTCTTCATCTTCAAGACAGGGTCAGATAGGCGAAGACTGAACTTTTCTGTTTACAAGATGGATGGAGATTAACTTTAAAAACAAATGAACCGGGCTGGAGAGATAGATAGCTCTGAGGCACAAGTGCCTGCCTGGCAAGTGCAAGGTTGTAAATTTGAATCCTGGTCTCGCAAAAGAACAAAAAAACCTCCTACACTTTCCTTTGCTTCATCTTAAACCACTACAATGAGCCGCCCCTCCTAGACAGGCTGCTTACATTTGATACACAGCCTACTTTTCAATTTTCACAGCTCTGCTTCTGACCTCACTGATTCTTTTAAACATGGGCTTGGGATGAAGGGAAATGTAAAGCCTGGAGCCTGTCACCAATATAGCAAAACAAACAAACCTAAGCCCAAGAGATACATATTCATGTAAAGACTGGAAGTCAATTCCATAAAGAAAGAAACTGCTGGGGCTGGCAAGATATCTCAGTGGTCTAAAGCACCTGCTTAGGCAAACTTAGGCAGGTACAGGGGACCGCAGTTCAATCCCTGACACCACATAAAGCGCCAGCCCCACCCTCAGGGTGGGGTAAGGTAGCCATAAAAGGACAGGACAGGATAGGATAGGACAGGATAGGACAGGATTGCTGAAGGCTATCAACTAATTGAGCAGGCAACACACAAGAATTAGGCTTAAGAGCCACAAGTACCTCAGTTTCTCTTAAGAGGCTCTCAGGACAACCCCCATGAAGTGACACACATAACGACCTCCATGATGGATGTCACCAGGTAATGAGGTCTGAACCAGTGGGTAATGGATGCATTTATTTCTGGCACTCCTGGTACAGCCTGGCGCCTACAATGATTATCTCCAGTGACTACAACCTAACCTACCGTGGCACCCTATGATAGTGACTACACCCTGACCTACCATGGCACCCTGTGATGCCCTGGACAGCACCAAGTATTTCCTTGATCTCCATCTAGCAGCTCCTGGTCAGCCCTGAGGGCAGCCCCACAGTGATCATACCTAGGCTATCATTCTGGGGCTTCCACTTCAGGACCAGTACTTCTGGAAATGAAAAGCAAAGCAGCTCTCATAACAGTGTAGCAGGCATGGACATCCATTAGTGGATGTGATGCCTCATTGAATAATTAGGCAATACTTGGGTATCTTTGAAGAAGGCCAAGGTTGTTCTGGACAGGGAGGTAAAGGCTTGCACTGACATGAAGGAAAAAGTGTTACATTTCTGAAGGAGAGACTGGGAAGGGGAGGGACTACGATTATGCTCCTGTGGCATGTGAAGCAAGCAGGGACAGGACTCCCAAAGAATGCAGTAACAGCACAGTAAGGGCACAGTGGTGTTAAACATATGGTACACATGCCACAGTGGGCTGTTTCTTATTTTTTTGAAAGCTCTAAAAGGTTTGCCATCTTGACACTATTTCTAGACAAAGTTTTCCATCTAAAAAATAAAACGGGCTGGGAAGATAGCTCTGTGGCACAAGTGCCTGCCTGCCAAGTGCAAAGTTGTGAGTTCAGACCATGGTCCCGCCAAAAAAAAAAAAAAAAAAAAGTCAATCAATCACTGCTCTTTCCATTCTTTTTTTCTTTTTTTTTGTGGGACCAGGGTTCAAACTCACGACCTTGCACTTGCCCAGCAGGCACTTGTGCCTCGGAGCTATCTCCCCAGCCCCTCCATTCTCATTTTTGTTGGGAGTGGCTGAAGCTGGAAATCAGTCACACCTGGACTAAGATCAAGCAAGCCAAACAATACCGGGAGCTCCTTGAGTCATGTAAACAAGTGGTTCCAGGGCCGGCAAGATGGTTCAGTGGTCTAAAGTGCCTGCTCAGGCAAGCTTAGGCAACTGCGGGGACTTCTGTTCCATCTCTGGCACCACATACTGTGCCAGCCCCACCCCTGAGGAAGGCTGAGCTGGCCACAGTGTGTGTGTGTGTGTGTGTGTGTGTGTGTGTGTGTGTGTGTGTGTGTGTGTGTGTGTGTGTGTGTGTGTGTATGCATATACATACATATAGCTATTCCAGCTCACACGGTGACTTCTACGCAGAGGTTGAAATCATCACCCCCAAGTACATAAATGTCCAAGGGCTAGTGCCCACTCCTCTTTTCCCACTGGGAAAGAGGTCTTCAGCAGACCTGAACTTTCTTCCTCTTTTATTCACTAAATCCCGTCCCTGTTTTTCGTCCAGGACCACTAAGAGCTGTGCCAGTTTGAAGCGATTCTGACTTGTGGCCAAGAAGCAGGGATCACCTGTCACCATGCCAAGAATGATTAAAGTAAGGGTACAGCAAAAGAAATTTCATCTTATTGTTTCCACCCCCAAAGGGCTGCATGATCCAACTGGACATTCTATTTTCACATCTACTCCTGAAGAAGTCTTAGAACACTTCCCAGTGCAGAACAGTAAAAAAGGATGACAATATAGCCAGGATATAGCCGTGGTGCCCCATGATGCTACAGTAAAACCAAAAGGGCCTTACATTAACTATTAACACAAAACCATCAATAATTTAAACGTTAAGACTGCACTACCTATTTCTTTTGACAATGCCATACACTGTAAAGTTTGGTGTTTAGCAGTTGTTGTAATAAAAAAAAGTATAAAATCAATATGAAGGGGCCGGGGAGACAGTTCAGTGGCATAAGTGCCTGTCTGTAAAGTGTAAGGTCCTGAGTTCAATCCCCAGTTTTGTTTAAAAAAAAAAAAAAAAGAATAAGATATGCAGACAGCAGTATGCACACTAGGATGTAACCATGGTTCTGTAAGAATAAAATAACATCTTTTCAAGTTATGTGCTTCATATTTTCAAGTTATACAACTTTTGAGACACCAATACTTACTCAGTCTTTTATACCTTGCTACCTAGTAAACAAAGCTTCCACAGACCTAGAAGGGGGCGAAGGGACTGAGATGGTTTAGGTGCTATAAACCAGAAATATAGAAAATGTCTAAGTTAACGAAAATAAAAACGTAATATATTTTTCTACATTCATAGGCCTCTGATTAAACATGACTGCTTTTCAATTTGTTGCCAAGTAGAGATGGCACAGGCCTATAATCTCACCACTTGAGAGGCTGAGAAAGGAGGATCCCAAGTTCCAGGCCAGCCTGAACTTCGTAGTGAAAACACTATTGGGGGTGGTGGTATAAACAGGCATTTACTGTTATCAGCTCACTTCTTTTTTTTTTTTTTTTGGCTTTTTGGCTTTTTGAGACAGGGTCTCACTATGCAGTTCAGGCTGGCCTTGAGCTCACTTTTGTAGCCCAGGCTGGTCTCGAACTCATACCGATCCTCCTGCCTCAGCCTCCCAAGTGCTGGGATTACAGGCATGCGCCACCACGCCCGGCCAGCTCACTTCTTATTTTAGTAATAATATAGGACTGAGGATAGTTCAGCAGCACAGCACTTGACACATGCAAAGTCCTGAGTTTGATTATGGAACCACTACCCATCCCCATGCCCCCCCACCCCCCACACACACAAGAAAACAAAAAAGAATATAACTGTAGGCAAGGCCAGCGAGATGGTTCAGCAGTCTAAAGCACCTGCTTAGGAAATCTTAGGCAACCGCAGGGACCGGCAGCTTGATTTTCCAGCAACACATGCTGCTGTGCCAGCCCTACCCCCAGGGAGGGCTGAGCCGGTCATAATAAAAACAACAACACCAAAAAAACCCACTGTAGGCAGCATAGTATCAAAGAAGTTTTCAGAAAATACTGTTTCTTTTGCTATCCTTAAACGTATTTGTAATTTTGACTGTAGTACAAAGAAGCCTAAAGATACATAAAAATTGTATTTTGGGCCGGGGATATAATAACACCACCAGCACCTGCCTGGCAAGCGCAAGGTCACGTAGAGTCCAATCCCCAGTACCAAATTAACCCTACCCCCCCCCCACCTTTACCAGAGTGGCATTGGTACCTCCCTGGCAAGCACAAGATCCTGAACTGACCTGGTACAACAACAACATCCTCCTCCTCCTCCACCACAACTTCAAAACATTTAGAAAGCTTGAATACTTTTTGTAATGACAGAGTTCCTACTTAATAAAAATTATGTAGCCACAAACCCTTTCCACCAGCTGCTTCCATCAAGTCTGGTTCTCTCATTCCCCTATTACCATGAGTTCAATTCTCAATGGGATTCCTTCCTGAAATCTAGGAAGCAACGTTTAGTTAGAGCGAGATCCAGACAGCAGGGCAGTTCTGAAACTTTAAGGGCAAGTAAACCAGAGAGAAAAAGTGAAAGACCACATACAACTGAAAAATCAGCATTTCTGGAGATTCAGTTCCCAGCTCTATCCATTCCAAGAAGCTGAGTAAACAGCTACACTTACTCCTCCTGAAGTTCTCCTGTCTCCCAGCTCACTGTAAGTCCACTGAAACTGCCAGAGTTAGTTCAGACCCCTTTCTCAAGTGATAGTACATGGGCAGCAAGAGAAGTGAAGTAGTTGTAAAGACAAATGTTAGTAAAACCAAAGTTTTGTTTTTCTCATAAAACACAGCAACCATTCTTAGCAGAACTTTACACATGCAATCACCACATGCATCTTTGGAAGTACACAAAAGCTCCCCCCCACAACAAGCTTGCCAAGTACATACTGCTTCCTGACCTGATGTTCTTTGTTGAACTCTTCACTTCCATCAGTTTAACAATCAACCAATTCTAACTAAGCAGACAGTCACATCATCAGCACCACCCCAAAACAAACAAGTATAGTGTTCTGCACTGTAAGCTCCACCCCACAGCTATCTTCTCACCATGTATGCAACCTCAGGAAGGCAGAAGCCCCACTGATCAGAACCCCTGTGTATCCACTTGGCTGACCATGTACTCTTCATGTATCCATCACTAGGGGTGGGCAGAGGCATCCAAACACCACCTGTCTTGTGCACTGAAGCTCAGATCAGATTTCTAGTAGTGATATGTCCAAAGATTTCCACTCCTGTAAACAAATCAGAACTGAAACAACTCTCACAGCACCTGCTCATCTGTTTCCAATGAGATAAGGCCCAGATCAGAGGGAAAATATGAAGCTATGGGGCATGGGACAAAGGACCAGAAGAATAGAGACCAAGCTATCATTTATGTTTCCTATGCAAGAAGCAGCCTGAGGGGACATGGTTTAAACCAAGTTTTGTGCTAGGCAATACTGGCTAATCTCACCTGTAGTAAAAACATAAAATTCTTTCACACATACCCTCTCTTTTGTTTTTCTAGCGCTGAGGACTGAACCCAGTGTCTTCTAAGTATATCTGGAGCTTTTTTTATTTTTAATTTTGAGACAAGTTTTCCCTATGCTGCCCAGGCTGTGCTTAAACTTCAGATCCTCCTCACAGTCACATGTATCTTTTAAACAGGGAAAGTCACTTCACTGCTGTAAGGCTCCTGTATAAAGAACCACTTTCATTTTATTTTATTTTTTTAGAATTTATTTTATTTTTCTTGTTTCAGAACTTTTGTTTGTTTATTCCATTTATTTTTATGGCCAGCTCAACCTGCCCTCAGGGCAGGGCTGGTGCAGCATGTGGTGCCAGGGATGAACTGCGGTCCCTGCAGCCACCCAAGCTTTCCTAAGCAGGCACTTTAGACCACTGGGCCATCCTGCCAGGCCCAAGAACCACTTTTATTGCTCAGTAGAATAAACACTTGCCTGGCAAGTGGAAGGACCTGAGTTCAATCCTCAGTTCCAGCCGGGCGTGGTGGCTCACACCTGTAATCCCAGCACTTGGGAGGCTGAGGCAGGAGGATTGGTGCGAGTTCGAGACCAGCCTGGGCTACAAAAGTGAGCGCAGGACCAGCCTCAACTGCATAGCGAGACCCTGTCTCAAAAAGACAAAAAAAAAAAAAAAAAAAAGTCCTCAGTTCCACCAAAGAAAAGAAGAACCCACTTAGGGGTGGGTGAGGGATAGAGTCCTGACTTTAGCAAAAACCTTGTAATTTCTCTGTATTGGTCAATTTGTGGTATACCTTGTCCTGTCCTAGAATTTTTGCTGAAATGCTGGTTAAACACAAGTAACAGAAGGTCTTGCTCACCTCTGGAGCCTAGTGCAATGGCTATCCACATTCATGATGATGGCTACATTTAATTGTGCAATCTGTGTCAGTGGGGAAGCACAAACAGGATTACTTTTCCAACTGACTGGCTCAGGCAGCTGGTGAGAACAGCTCTTGTGTCATCAACCAGACAGTGCTGCCTGGAGAAGAGCCAGTGGTGACGTGTAGAGGCGGCTCTCAGAAGCCTTAATCTCCTTCACATAGTTTGTATATGCCTTATACCCTGCCTCTTGTGGGAGCCCCATTACCTCAGACCCTGCAGATTGCCTTGAACCAGATGAACTAAAGCAGAGACAAGCTTGCCTTCCAGTAAGGGAAGGTGAAACATTCATTCAAGCTCTCTATGCCCTGAAAGGACACACACCAACAACAATGTTGAAGTCAGAAGGACCAAGCACCAGGCCTGGGCTGACCACAATACAGCCACCCAAAGCGCTACTCTAGTCTCTTTCCTTTAGAAAGCAGTAAGCAGGCCAGAGCCAGTTACACTATAAGCATATGAATCCTACACCTTTCCCTATGGAAGTTCCCAGGAGCTGGAGGGATGAGCAGCCCAGGTACAGTAAAAGGTTCTTGTTGCATACAATATTACATCATGACATTGATTGCTAAAACTGAGCAGATGGATTTGTGAACCAAAGAAAACAAACATTACTAGAAACAAGATCAAGAAAGATTGTTGGGCTAAAATGTATTCCAGCAGGGACATACTAGGCTAACTTTGCCTATAAAGGGAAATGAGTAAATACCATCAGCTGTGTGGGACATACCATCTATCAAAATAATCCATATTGCTGCCACTACAACATGAAAGCTACCACAACTCGAACAGATAAGCCTAGCCATGTGCCAACAACTCTGGCCTGAGGCTTGTAGTCTGTAGCCCAGGTTCCACAGATTTCCAGAAAGCAAATATATGCAATTAAGAAAACATTACACAAGGGGGGGGGGGGGG
>PVJA010035588.1:0-21734 GCA_004027025.1 Myocastor coypus | reverse complement strand
GGGGGGGGGCAGGGGGCGGGGTGTCTCTGCAGTGGTGAGGATGAAAATGTCTCCTAAAGGTCAGTGTCATCTCCACTTGGGGAAGGGAAGTGTTGGCATGGATATCTTATGACAGCAGTGTCTGCGGAGAAATGATTATTTTTAGTTTTAAGGTAGAATAAATTTAGTTTTCCTTTCTAAATAAGAATATCCTTCAGGACTATCTATCATATATAATTAGATTCTTGTGTTTTGGAGGAGGGTTCTCAATTGTAAAGGCAATAATATATTTATATTTTATATCTATATCTATATCTATCTATCTATATATATATATATATATATATATATATTATATATGTGTGTGTGTGTATGTATTTGCACTACGACCTGGCTCTTTCCCACCACCACAAGTTAGGTCTAAATAAAATTCAAGCCATAGCTCTTTGCACAGGTAAGTCCATTTGGAGACAGAGGACCAGTACTCACCAGGCAAAGTGGTGGGATGTGGGATGTTCTTGGTTTGTGGGACCCCACCCTAGACATATCCAGGTGGGAACACAATGATTTCCATTTAAGCAGGCTAGAGTCTGCAGCGAGGTACCTGAGGGTGACTTTAATCAGTCACTTTGATACGGAAACCAAAGTAGGCGCCGGGTACCAGGTGCTGCTTTCCCCACTGGCGGGCCTTGCTCGCCGGACCATGAACCAAGGAATAAAGACTGCCAACCTCTGTCTATGTTTCTCAGATCCCGTTTTTGGCCGAAGGGATCCGGATCCATGGAGACAAAGTCACAGAGGCACTGAGGCCGTTTCACGAACGCATGGAAGCCTGTTTCAAGCAACTAAAGGAGAAAGTAGAAAAGCAGTATGGGGTCCGAGCCATGGTAAGTGAGCAGGGGTGCAAGAGAAGCGGTGTCCGACTAAGCCAGGGACGCAGGGCAGAAGAGCCAAGACGGGCACAGGGCAGCTACCTAGGAATCAAGGAGCTCAGCCGCTCTCGTTACTCGGTCAATCAGTCATCATGCCACTTCCCTTTAGTAACTGGGGATATTGGCCTGAACAGCCACTCGTGGATTTGCTTGGTCACCAAGTGCCCCAGTCACTTGCTTTAAAATCTAAACGGATTCATCTTGATGTTGTCAAGCCACAGAGAAGTGTCCCAGTGCCCCCCTGGGATTTGGCAGATTGACAGAGCCCACACCTACAGAATTCAATACACAGGAGGTACTGAGTGAAACTCGGGACAATAGCATGCCTAGTGTCCCATGGCACAAATGGAGCCTGTGACCAGTCCAAGGTCAAAGCGTGTAAACCATAGCTTTGAGAGCAGGGACTGAGGACAGCTTTGAAATTATTACCAGATACAACAGTGTAGACATGGGCATTTCTTAGGCAGAAGCTAGACAGGAACCCAACCTTCAAGAGCTACAAACACCAGTGGAGGCATAGGAGCAGGATGCTCAGAATGAGGGGCAAACCTAGGCTTTTACGTGGAGTTTGTGAAAGATGTCTGGGTCAGGGCTGGGATTGAAAGTGCAATAGAAATGCAGCTTGTGATTTTCAATGATGCTAAGAGCCCTGCAGTTGAATTCTTATTCTGACGAGCTCCTACCAAGCAAGCCTGTTTCCCAGCAGGGTGTCAACCTGACGGTGACACAGCTGCCCAGCTCTGGTCTGGAACTCTAGCAGGTGGGAGCCTGGGACTGACAGGCCAGCAGGAGCTGCTGCAAGTAAACAGGCTCAGAAACCAGGGTGCTGTGCTGGAGCACCCTCTGTACAAGTCAGAGTTCTTGAGGAGCGCTCGATAGCTTTGGAGCTTGCAGCTCATTACAATCAGAGTTGAGTGGCAAGAAGAGTTTCGGAGAGCGTCGTAAAGCGGCTCTTTCAAAGTTCCACACCACTTTTAATTCTTTCCAAGAAATAAACACTTATGCAGCCTCAGAGTTGCTAAGTGAAAAGCTTCCTGTTTCATCAATCATTAAATGCAAATTGCAGACTTCCAGAAAGCTGTCAGACTCACCGGGCATCCTTCTTAGCCTTTTCTCTGCTGGGAAGCATTATTTCTGAGCAAGCCTATATTCTAGGGCTTAGGTGGGGAGAGAAAAGAAGAGCGGAAGGTGATGTGTAGGTGACAAGGGTGAGGGTGTCCTCACGAAAAGCGTTCCCCTGGTTCATGCCCACTTGTCGTTCAGCTTCCCGTGCTGTGTAGATGTGGTCACCGTGACCCATCTTATCACAGCGGTGTGAAAGCATGCTGGGGCCTCAACCCGCCGGATGCTGCTTTTCCACCTGCTCTGTGCACAGGCAGCATCTTCCCAGCAGCGGAAGTGAGCTGCAGGCTCGCTTCCTGCCACATAGATCCAAAAAGGATTGTGTTGAAGTTGAACCAGAGGCGGCCCAAGGGGAGACAAGAAAACAACCCCTCCCTAGAAGAAAGGCAGGACAGCTTGGCTAGGTGGACATTCAGGAGCACAGTCCCCTCAAGCTGATGTCCACCCCTCAGCCTGGTGAGAAATGGCCAAAGGTGCCGTTGAATTGGAAACACCACAGCTGCCAACAAATGACATATATTTACTTATTTATTTATTTTTATGTATTGGTCCAGGATCTAAAGGTTTCACTACATAGATCTGACTCGTAGTGATTCTGTTTTAAGCCTCCCAAGTACTGGGATTAAAAGCGCATGCCCAGTCTCAATCACCATCTCAGTGTGCTGGGGGGGCGGGGGGGGGGTGCTGGCACGGCATGCAGGGACTCGAACTCCGTCCTGTTAGGCTGAACTGAGCTATCTGGTTGGCACTTAACAAGTTGCATTTAAAATGTAAAGGAAGTCAATGTCCCTTAGAGATGTCAGAGACAATCTGATGGCCCAGTGGGTGGGATGGTGCTGAGAGTGCTGGATGTAATGGTCAACAGGAAGCTACATATGAGGAATTAGTCCTTGAGATCACTGGGAATAGCAAGGACACAAAACAGGTCCCTGAGGCCAGGAAAGGCTAAGAGGAGAATCGCTTCAGAGAGAGACTGCCTGGGCTGCCCAGCAGCAGTGCTGTGGAAAGCCTGTCACGAGGATGTAGTGTGGACTCAGTCTCCAGACTTTTTCTAGTAGATGTTTTCGCACTTGGGGATAATCTATAGGTAGCCGTTTCCCTTTGTTTCCTCATTATAGTCAGCCAGTTATGGGACTGGGAAGATAGCTCAGTGGGTCTAAGCACCTGCCTGGTAAGTGCAAAGACCAGATTCGATCCTTGGTACTTACCGCATGCTGTGCTGGCCCGGGTGCCAAGACTGGGCCTGCTGGCACATGCCTGTACTATCAGACTTGAGGAGGCTGAGGCAGGAGGATCACTGTGAGTCCAAGCTGCATAGCAAAAATAGTTGGCTGGGTGTGGTGGCACATGCCTGTAACCCTAGCACTTGGGAGGTTGAGGCAGGAGGATCAGTGTGAGTTCAAGACCAGCCTGGGCTACAAAAGTGAGCTCAAGGCCAGCCTGGACTGCATAATGAAACACTGTCTCAAAAAGTAAAGCCCAAAAATAAATAAATACATATATAAAAGATTTTTTAATCTATAATTTTTAAATTTTAGATTTCAAATTAATAAACTAAAATTTTATTAGATTAACCATTAGTAATTAAAAAAAATAAAAGGTTAACTGGTTATAGTAGACATCTTCCGTGGACAAAGTCTGGATATATATTGCTCTGTGCCAAGGTCCACCTTCTGTGGCCCACCACTGTTTGTGCAAATGGAGTTTTACTGCAGGGGAGCCACACTCGCGTCAGTATTCTCTGTGGTGGCTTTTGTGCCGCCCCAGCCAAGTAGCAGACTTCAGATTCTGGAGAACACTTGCCCTGCACTTACGGAGCATTATCTGGTCTTTTGCAAGAACTCCTACCCTTTTGCAGTTTTGAATGTTGCACTCTTAAGGGGATAATTTATTTACTAAATTAATCAAATCTTATTTGAGTTCCTGTGTGTGAGGATGCGTGGTGGGAATGGCATTAAATGACTGCGACAGCCCCTTCTTAGCTCTGAGGTATGGAAGGTTGTAAAGGTGGCATCCGGCAAGGGTCTGGCTGTGAGATACTGGCACTGAGCAGGTGGGATGGGCAGGCTGAGTTGGTACTCAGCTGTGACCTATAGGGATTCGGGTTCCACATCCTAGGCTTAGAGGAGGAGGCTTGCACAGCAGCTGAGGTCCCAGATGTGCCCACATCTGGCTCCGGATGCAGGTAGAGTAGCATTTCCTAGCTAATTAGGTGTCAACTCGCTGTATTTCAGTGACACTTGTTTTCACAGCATTTAAGATGTCAGAGAGGATAGAGAGCTCCACTGCGGACCGCCGCCGTGCTCTGGAGCATGTCATCAGGGCAGCCGTTAACAAAGACAAAGAGCTTTCACAGCTTCCTCTCATGTGAGGCCTGTTCATTCACCTCTGCTTAAGCAGCAGGCAGAAGCCTCTTTCTGTACACTTCTGTACACAGAGGGCCCGGTCATTCGGGATCTGCACGGTGCATTCACATACACAGACGCACAGGTTTCATTGAAAGATCTTGCGGCACCTTTAACCACATCTCAGTGTTACTCTGTACATGAAACTTTGTGGTCAGTAGGTTCTGCCTTGGAACAGGACAATGCATTATGCTCTCAATGAAGAGAATTACATTTAAAATAAAATGGCCAAGATTCATTTTGGTACTTTTTTTTTTTACATCATCGGATTTAAAAGATGTTGAAATAATCATCACTTTTGTCCTCAGCTGGAAAGAATAGAAACTGTTTATAGAATTGGACACCTGTGATCTATATTCCACACTACTAAGACTATGTAGCTGCAGGAGTCAGACCATGGTAGATGTGGGCATCAAAATGTCCTTCTCTTCCCCCTCAGCCCTCAAGTATGGACGACAGGAGAGGCAGCCGCCCTCGATCTATGGTGCGGTCCTTCACCATGCCTTCGTCATCCCGACCTCTGTCCGTGGCTTCCGTCTCTTCCGTCTCCTCCGACAGCACCCCTTCCAGGCCAGGTTCTGATGGGTGAGTTGGGCTTCACAGCAGGGAACCCCACAGAAAGTGAGGCTTCCGGGTATCCAGCCCATCAGGAGCCACTAGCTTACCACAACCGAGCATTATTTTTGTCTTAATATTATTGAAACTGAAATCTTCCAAGACTATGACAACAGTGTCCAGCCTGATTTTCAGTGTCTTATGAGTGTTGAGAAAAAAGTCCTTGGTGCTGGCCCTGCCCACAGGGCTCATTGAGACAGGACAATTGGGACTGGGCACAGTGGTACGTGCCTGTAATCCCAGCTCTTGGGAGGCTGTAAGCGGGTGGATCACTCTGAGTCTAATCTAGTAGTGAGACCTTGAAAGCCCTGTAGACCCAAGACAGAGAGAGAGAGAGAGAGAGAGAGAGAGAGAGAGAGAGAGAGAGAGAGAGAAATCCATCCATCCTTGGTTTGGTTTGAGTAGCACTTTGGGGAGAGTTTCCTCAAATTTTAAAACCTTCAGGAAACATTCAGTCCTCTTCCGTGTATTGCAGAAGAGGCAGTCCCTATTGTCCTGTGCATGGCTCTTTCAGCTGTGCTCTGCCCTAGAGAGAGGACAGGTATGTTCTAAGCATGTGCAGCTTCCAGGGTCCTCATCAAGTCAGCTGTCATGGTCACAGGTTGTATGACAACTGGCTGATCTCCCTCCTCTTCCTTCTTCCTCTTTTTTTTTTTCTTTTGTAAAGCAACGTTTTGTGTCTATTTTTGTTTCTGATGAGATTTATTATCTTGTAAAGGGAAACACTACCTAAGTTGAACAGATGGCCGTTTCTCAGAGGGACCATCTATCCCATGCTATCTATAACCACCTTGAAAGATAGGACATATATGACCCTTTTTTATCATGCTCAAATATGTACACGTTAACACATAGCACTTTTCAGTGTCATAGTTCAGTGGCATTAAGCACATTCACACTGCTGTAAAACCGTCACCATTATCCATTGCTACACTTCTTATCTCATAGAAGTAAAACTCTGTACCCAGTAAACAGCAGTAAACAGCATCTCCTGGCAACCACTGCTCTGCGTCCTTGCTGTGCTGCAGGTGATTCCACCCAACCCAAGTGACGTTGTGACCCTCTTTTTGCAGGAGCACCTTAGCGAACTGATTTTGCTCCTGAAAGCACAGAGGAGCACAGAGAGGGACACAAACCTACTAGTTAGACCAGTTAAGTAACATAGAGTAATCGTTGTGTCTTTGCCAGGAGTGCAGATTATTGTGAAGACAACCTCAGGTTGATAGTGTGTGTGTGTGTGTGTGTGTGTGTTTGGTGGCAATCGTATAAAGTTAATCTCATACCAAGAGAAGAAGTGTGGCATGCAAATAAACTATCAGAACCTTTCTAATTATTTTGCTGTCAAAATTTCACAGTTTTGTGTTTGTCTAAATTCCTTTGGTTTAAAATCCATCACTCTATCAAATCTGCCAGCTTCTGGCGCTTGCCATGCAGGCACAATTTTCCAGAGAATCCCCAGGGACGGTTCAGCTCAAGGTACCTTTTGTTGCCAGTGACCGAGGTGCTGCAAGCTATACCCACTTCTTTCCCTTAATAGTCATTTTTATCAGTGCCTGATATTTATAAGGCCAAACCCACATGGAAATTCTCAATGTAGAGGTGTTTAAATCACGAGTGCCTGTCACTTAGAACAAGATTGCTAAAGAAATGTAATGCCGCTTCTCTTCAAGAGAATCCCCAGGCTAGTTAGGAAAAGGGTTTTTATATTTCCAAGAACACAGGAGTGAGGAGAGAAATTGATGTAGAGGTTTTAGATGGAGCATACTGCACTGCAGCCCGCTCCTCCCAGGAGGCATTTGTTTAACCTTTAACTGCAGGGCATCTTTATTAGAGTCCACATCTTCGTTTCTCTGTGGGATACTCATCCCTCACTAGCTAACTAACGTGGAGAAAACGAAGCCTGGTCTCCAATGGCACAGGCTCCGTGCAGAGTAAAGTTCAGCCCTTCGGTAGTTGCGTCTCATAATGTGAAACATTTACAACATCTGATCTTCCTCCTTAGTGGCATCCTCTGCAGGGTGGCCTGCCTTAGTTTCCTCTCTTGTCTACAGGTACTCACTGACCTTTTTCTTATATGACAGTAATTGTCTAAACTCAAAGTAAAATCATGAAGAATGTTGGCTTTATCTTGACCATTATAATGTGTTGTACACAATATCTGTGTATCTGTCTATCTATATTAAAGTCCAGGCATCTCAAGTTGCTAGACATTATGATCAAAGCCTATTAATCTATTGCATCCATCATTTTAGTTTTTAAACTTCACATTATGAGGACCTTTAAGTGGCTATCTACAGCATCAACAAAGTAGTACAGGGAGGTACTGTGCCCCATCCACAGCCTCAACCACCATCAACCATTATCCCATCTTGTTCCCATGTGTGTCGCACACAGCTCTTATCCCATGTCCCATCTGCAGCAAATCTTGAGCCTCTTATCGCTTTTCTATAGATAGTTCCATAGGAATGTCTAAAGGCTAACTTTTTTAAAAAAAAGTCATATAATTATTTTACTTGATTAGCACATACATTAACAGAACTTCTATATTATCGTGATATGTTAGTGTAAATTTATCATCTTCAGTGTTATTTTTTGTTTGCTTGTTTGTTTGTTTGAATTAAAACCAAATAAGATCCTCACCTTGGACTTGATTTGTTATCTTTTGAAGTCCCTGTCAAGCTAATTTTTTTTTTTTTTTTTCTTTTTGGGATCAAACTCAGGATGTTGCACTTGCCAGGCAGGCACTTATGCTGCTGAGCTATATGCCTGGCCCTCATCCTACTTTAAAAAAAAAAAATTGTTTTCCTCATAATTTATTGTGGAAAACCTAGATTGTTTCTGCTCTGTCCAGTGTTTGAGTTTTCTAGCCTGTGGTTCCTGCAGTATTGTTTGACATTTGTCTCCACCCCCTATATTTCCTGTGTGTTGATAGCTGAATCTAGTGGTTTGATCGGATTCAAATCTGATTTAGTGGGTAGGTCATTTCATAGTTTACTGTATGTTTGTGTAGTCAGAGACACCACAAAGCTAGTTTTCTGTCCCTTAGTGATGTTGACAGCTATTGATAATCAGTGCGAACTTTCCTTGCTGTTGCTATTTAGCCTCTGTACCTTTCTGCTCAGCTCTGGTAGACTGGGAAAGTCAAAAGCCGGAAGTGTAAGTCTTATTTTGAGCAATCTAAATCTTCAATGGATTTGAAAAGCAGTTATGGTAGCGGTTCTTCCCTTCCTGGCCCTTCTAAGGGTTATTTCCATGTGGCGTATGCCATATTAGGGATCCAGGTTGTGTACTGACTGCTTCTTATTCAGAGCAGTGGTTAGGGTTAGGGTTAAGGTGCTTCATTTAGGAATCAGCTTAAGAGAAACCACAGATAGGACCAAGTGTGACTGGGTATTGAAATTACTGTCTCCTTAGAGAAGCCAGAGTATTTGGCAGATAATCAGGAATTGAGATTTGAAAATTGCTGTGAAATCTTGGAACTTCCAAGGGCCAGGTCAGGGCTATTGTGGCATAAATTGTGAGAGCTGGAGTTTGCCCTACCTAGCTTAGGGACTAGGTGGACATTGGCAGGTAGAAGAGGGGGACTTCTTCTATTGTCTTCCTTAACTATGTGGAACTAACTTGGAGAACACCATTGAAAAAGACACAAGTGTCCAAAATTGCGCCGCAGATCCTTTTTCCATTATGCCTGTGGAAGCAGAATTCGTTTAACACACTAAAGCTACCATTTACTAAGATCCCATTAGGTACCATTTCACATGCTATAGTTTCAAATTATGCTAACCCCTGAGTAATAACTTACATGTGAGTTGTGCAGTTAGATTTTTAAGTCATTTTTATACCATTTTCCATCTGGTCCTCTCACTTAACTCCTTTCTTATAGCAGGAGGCTAATGAGATTCCAGGGTTATATTTCTTCCCCCTCTTAGTATGACTTACTAGATGGAGAAGCACCGGTCATGCCAACCTGGGAATAGCAAAGTGTGCCTTACATTTCAGAGTTGTCCAAGATCCATTCACTCAGTAATGTAATCATTAAACTGGTTTGAGGCTCAGTGAAATCAGTAAGCAGAGGTTAGTGGTGTTCTTGGTCTCTTTAATGAAAGAGAACAAGAAAATCCCAATGGTTAGAAAACATCAAGGTTCACAAGCAGGTGCCAGAGCCTGGTCCTCTGTCTCTAGCTCAGTTCTGAGAACGGAAGGACATTTTCAAGTACCTAGGAGACAGAGTCTGCTTACTTCTGGCTGAGCCTTCCAAAGAGCTTCACATGGAAACTGCTAATAATATAATCAGAGGAGCTTGGTCATAATTAAGGTACCAGAAACCTCTTTACATTGGCATATGCAGATTTTCCCATTGCATTGTGAATGCATCACTGTAAATTTTTAAATATATGCAGGATGCTATCCTATCATCATAAATCAACTAAAATTCCTAACATCATACTGAATTATATGGCCAGACTTCACATTTCTCCAAGTCTGGCCTGCTATTCTAGATGATCTTCTTGTCTATAGGTGTTCTTTTTCCAGTTAGCTTTTATTGAGATCCAAACACACTCTTTACGGTGGGTCTGTATGCGTCTGATGTCCCCCTGCGCCTCTTTGTGATCATTCCTTCCCTTTTAAAAGCCTGCAGTTCCCTGGCAGCACAGAAGTGCACTGGGAGTGACTTTACATGGCTCTGCAGGGTACGAAGCAATTGCTCTCCTATTAAGATATCACTGATTTAAAGAACAATTTCCTTTAGGTTTGCTCTAGAGCCTCTGCTGCCAAAGAAAATGCACTCCAGGTCCCAGGACAAGCTGGACAAGGACGACCCAGATAAGGAGAAGAAGGACAAGAAGAAGGAGAAAAGGAACAGCAAGCATCAAGAGATGGCTGATAAAGAATTCAAGCCCGCTGATGCTGCCGTGCAGCCGTCTGAGGCTGTGATCCTCTCAGAAACGGTAATTGAACTGGGGACCTTCCTCTGCTCCACATGTAGCCACTAGGGTTTGTCACTTTTTATTTTACTGAATTTTTGCTTAAACAGTAATTTGAACTAATAGTAACTTTGAGTAATTGAGTGCTATAAGGCAATTGGAAATAAAGAAGAGGGCATCTCTTCTCTGGAGGTTTGTCTTAGCCTTCACCCTCCATTCCAAAGGGACTCTGGTGGGTCACTCTGCCCCAGGGCCCTTACCTGTCTGGGCCCTTTGCAGCTGTGCTGGACTCGGTTCTGACAGATAATGCCCAAATATCTCAGAAGACCAACAGCATGTTTGTGTTGTCAGAAAGCCATACACCATATAGACTCATGCCTCTCCTTTGCTCCTTCCTGGCCACAGGTCTGAGCCACAGTCACTGCCCAGGCGTTATAATCTGCTCAGCCAGAATGCAAAGCGCCTTCCCTCTGGCCTCTACCAGCTGCATGCAGTGCCCCGTTGTCCCCCCAGCTTCATCTGGTCCACACTCCAATCTCTTGGCTATCTCTCAGAAGGATTTACAGGGACTTAGCGTGACGCGTGCTGGAGAATTGATGGTAGAAGCCGATTTCAGTGGCTTCCGTTCATCCCGGAGTCCTGGGCGTGCTGGGCAGTGAAGTCCATGGGGGGCTCTGATCCCAGACTGGGCCTGGGGGTGGCCTCCCCACAGTGCCATGTTTGAGGTCCAAGTACAGAATGAGGTTCAGACTGCTTCTGAAAATGCCGTGTGTAGTGGAACAAAACTAGAGATGGCCTCGCAGGCGGTCCTCCTTGGAGGTGAAGCTGTGCTCGAAGCCTCTTCCCACAGCACCAGAGGAGCATCTGCAGGGTGCACCTTTCTGGCCAGTAGCCTATGGCCCGTCCAGCTCACCCATGGCTGGGACCAAAGGGGGGCTTGCTTTCTTGAAAGGCCCAGATAGGATGACTTTTTAGTAAGACACACTTCCTTGCTGGTTTATATTTTGTGAACTAGAGAGTATTTTCTAGATCTAGCAGAGGGTCGCATGTTGCTTGCCTAGAGGTGGAGGCAGATGCTAGAGCCGTGTCATGGCTCAAGAAGGCGAATGCTGCCCGAGGCCCGTGGGTGGGCTCTGTAGCTGCCCCTGGGCTCCAGCGTCTCAGCATAGCACACAAGAGGCCAAGGACACACACAGGCTGAAAGGAGGCACTTGCCAGACACTGTCATTAGGTGCCCGGGTGCTGGGCCTCACGTAGTGCCTTGATATTCTCTTGAATTCCCTGCTTTTTCTGTCTACTGTCTCGAAGTCAAGAAGGCATCAACCCTAAAGTGCCAAGTCAAGTCCCGTCTTTATTCCTCAAGCTTCACAACTTCGTGAATAGCTAAGGAAACTAACAAGAGCACATTTTGAGTAGTCACCAAGGATCAGCTGTCGTCCCTCTACATTTGTATCTAAGCTCTATTCAAAGATATTAAAACAGGGGCCTCCAAAGAGTGGAGCCGAGTGGCAGAGCTGTCCACAGCGTGCTGTGTGAGCAGAAGTCCCAGGACACAACACACACCGAGCCATCACAGCACATTTTCTGTGCCTCCTTGCCGTGGCCCAGCTGTCTGTGAGAATGCCCTCAGCTGACAGCCAGGTGCAGTGCCACGTGGGCTCCCCATAGTTGAGTTTCTGCAGGAGCTCAGGAAGTACCAAGCCTAGATAGACCCTTGTCCACACAGCGTATGTGATCAGGGCTGCAAATGAGCTCTGCTATAATGCCCAGAGAAAGCCTACAGGGACTTAGCATCTCAGCAGATCCAGGCTAACTACCTGCCTGGCACACGTGGGTATCGAGGTCTGAGAGGGCACTTAGGCTCCTAGAGTTTCCTAACCAGGCCTCTGGGAGGGCAGGGAAAGAGAGGCAGCCCTGGGAGAAGGATCCATACCTCCAGGGAAGCAGCCCATTCCCTGAGCCACACTAGCGCCCCCTGCCCCCGTCTGGCCTGCGGTCGCCCTGACACAGGCTGTCCAATCTGTGCTTGCATGTCTCTCCTTGTCCGCCCCGGCCAGGGCCCGGGCTCAGCTCCCGACTTGATCTGCCTCACCCCCAATTTCATGACATCCGAGTGCTATGAACTGGGGCCTCCAAGCTGTGTCTGCATCTCCCCGTCAAAGCCTCCTTGGGCTCCCTAACTGAGCACAGGCCCTTTACGGTACAGGGAAGGGTGGGAGAAACTCCTGGAAGTCCCTGAGTCCCTGTCACGAGCCCACACGCACCGCCATCCTCAGCTCCGTGCGCAGCCCGGGCCTCCCTCAGCAGCGAGGCACTGCATGAGGGCCTCCAGCAGCGTGGGGTGCTTGTGGAGAGGGCCTTTGCCACTCAAGGGCCTACCTCTTCTTTCTAGGTTTATCAACCCCCAGAATCTTCTGGGGTGGATGCTTGTCTACACACACACACACACAAAGAGCTGCCCCCTGCCTGCCCTTCCTGTGGGGACATGCTCCACTCCTGCTTTTTGTCAGGGTGAATAATTTCTGATTACCCCTGCCTCAGAGTATTCTGTAATTGCTGGCATTCTCTGAGACCTAATGATCTGAGACCCAAGTTGCCAGAAATATATAAATAAAATCTACTCATGTAACAAACAAAGGGAAAGGGCTCAGGTGGGAAAAGGTCAAGCGCATCTAAAAGTCAGTCAGGAAGAGCAGCGAAAACAAATTCCCACCCAGAAATGATACAGTGCAAGGGAAGAAGCAACAAGAAAAAACCTGCAGGAAGAGTCTAGACTTTCACTCCACTCGTGACCTTTGGGGACTCTCCTGGCTGTGCTTGTTGGCATCTGAATGGTTTTCTATGGCAGTGCCACCTTTACATCACATTCCTGAAGGCTGTGATGTGCCATCCACCCCCAGCTGTGCGGCTAGATGAATGTGAGACTTGTATTAGTGTGCTCTGGCTGCTTTAACAAAGTGCCACACACCACACATAGGACTGGCTTTTATTCTCTCTCCTGGCAACTAGAAATCAAAGATCAAGGTGTCCACAGTGCTAGGAGAAAGAATCTGCTCAGTGTCCCTCCCTGTGGCCCTGTGGCCCTGTGGCTTCTGGTGGTGGAAGGCGGTCTTTCGTGTTCCTGGGTTTATAGAGACGTCACTCTGCCTTCATCCCCACCGGCAACCCTCCCTATACCATGTCTGTACGTTTTCCCTCTTTCATGAGGATCCCAGGCACACTGGATTGTGGTCTGCCCTGATGACATCATCCTGCTTCAATAGTTTGCAAAGTGCCTGTTTCCAGCTGTATAGTATGAGGTACTCAAGTGAGGGCTTTAGCACCGGAATTTTGGAGGAACCCTAACTCACCTTCGCTATGCTTTCTATCTGTTCCTCCAACATAGATAAGTCCTCTGAGGCCCCAGAGACCGAAGAGCCAGGTGATCAACGCCATTGGAAGTGAAAGGCGCTTCTCGGTGTCCCCAGCATCGCCGACCTCCCAGCAGGCGCCTCCTCCGGTCACACCCAGGGCCAAGCTCAGCTTCAGTGTTCAGTCAAGTAAGTGGTGCCTCTCCCACCCTCTCCCATCCTGGAGCCTGTGCATGACTCCATGCTGTGCCCTTGAGCAGTGGCTCCACAGTAAGGATCCCCTCCTCCTACAGCAGATCCAGAGTGGGGACAACCATCTGCTGTGTAGAGAAGCTCCTCCGACCAGGGTAGAGTTGGACTTGAGCACCTTGGCCACCGCCCTGTCATAAGCATCACAGCGCCATGGGCAGAGCATGTGCTGTCTGCTCCAGGCCCCAAGGGGCTTGAGAGCCACAGGGCAGCCCCCTCTGCTCATCATGAGCCATCAAGGCATTGAGGGCCTTGGCCTTCACATCTAGAAGGAATGCAGTGAAGAAGCCCTGCTAAGCAGACTGCACAGGCACAGGGGCATAACTCACTGTTCTGGTTTTGCCCAGCTTCTGGACATACCACAGGCTCAGTGGCTTAAAACCACAGAAATGTCTTCTCATAGTCCTGATGGCCAGAAGCATGCAAGGTGTGGACAAATTGGTCCTTTCTGGAGGCTGTGAGGGGGGAATCTGGTCCGAGCCTCTCTCCCACCTTCTGGTGACTTCCAGCAAGCCCCAGTGTTCCTGGGTTTGTGGCCACATCACTCTAGTCTCTGCCTCTGTCTTCATCTGGCCTCCCTGTGTCCTCCTTATAAGCACAGCAGTAATTGGATACAGGGCCCACCATGAACCCAGGATAATTTTGCCTTAAGAAACTCACTGCATCTTCAGAAACTCTTATTTCCAAGAAAAATCGTATTTGCAGATTCTTCTGGGTGGACCTCAGAGGCCCCCTTGGGTAGAGATGCTATTCAACCCACTACAAGTGGTAACCAGCTTCTAGCCACTAAATTCAGACCCACCAGAGAGAAAGAATACTGACCAGAAAAGGTGGAAGGGTGGGAGGGCCACAGCAAGACCAAGGGGCCCAGGCCTCCTCTGGCCAGAAGAAGTACCCCAGGACGGGAGGAGAGCATGTGCCCTGGGGGGTGGCTTGTGCCAACACCACACAAGCATCCTTTGCACCTGATGTTCTTCTTACTGAAAGGGCAGTGGTGGTGATTGTGGAGGCCAAAGGGAGTGGGCACGCCTGTCTGCGCTACAGGGTGATCACTAGAGAGGAGGTGGCCTCGGAGTGGCCCATCGCCACATGCTTTATTGTTACATGATCTTTTTCTGCATTTCTTTAAAATAGTTAAACCAGTACCCTTGCAGCAATTACAGAAAATAGTCTAGCTGCTCCTCCCAAGTTACACACCACCTTACCATGCGGTCCAGCAAACCTGACCATAGGCCTTTAGCCCCTAAAATTAAAAACAAGAGCTCAGATCGGCGTTTGCTTGTGAATATTCCTTAGCACCATTATTCACAATTGCCCCAAAATGGAAATTACCCAAAGTCTGTCAAAAGTTGAACAGATCAATAAACATATACCCAATGAACTATCCTTAACCGCATGCAGCCATAAAAAGGGATGAAACGCTGGTGCATGCTCCATGAGGTTAAACCTGTCATAGAAGGCCATGTGTCGCTATGTGAAGTGTCTGCATTAGGCAGACTCAGGGAGGCAGAGGATGGAGGGGACCAGGAGCTGGAGGGAGAGAAAGACGAATTGCTGCTTGAGGGCTGTAAGGTTCCTTTGGGGTGATGAACTTTGGGCATAGATAATGGTGATGACTTCAGAGCATTGTCATTGCCATTGAATGTCCACTAAAAGAAGGGTTAAAATGGCACATATTACGTCATGTCTCTTGTGCCACAATAAAATCAGCCACTGCTGAGGACAGTCCCCCAGTCAGAAGTCTTCCTGTCCTAGCACAGCTTCCAACCTGGAAAGTGTTTTCTTAAGAAAGGATTTCTCAGCAGATGAATCACTGGTGAAAAGTCCAGAAGACACGCATCAGTAAACATATCAATTTTTCTTTCTTTGATGTAAAAGAGAACAAATTATTTCCGAGAGTCTCAACCAGGGTTGTGAAAATACTGCCTCAGTCATTATTCCCCCTTTGAAAACAGCCATTTTCCAGTTTGCTGTTGCAGTCAACTGTCCTTCCCCTCAGCTTATGTAAAGCCACAGTGACTGCAGCTGTTGCTACCTTTGTTTCACACAGTTGTGAGTATTCCTGGAGAGAGAGGTGAAAGGCAGGTGGCTGGCTGTGTGTGGCAGCACTAGACGCTGCTTACCGAGCTATTTCAGGTAGTGACTATGGCAGGCCTACAACAGAGGCCTGGCAGGATTTGAAAGCAGCATAGCCAAGCCTTGTGACACCAACTGGGCAGATGCCACAGAGAAAGGGGGGATCAGAAAGGCCAGGATGACCTTAGCGATGTTTAGTGGGGTTGATGCTTGCTTCAAGCTCTGATTGTAGGTATCTTGTGGCACCTTTTATTCCCTTTCTAGAACATTCTATTCAGAGGGAATGTCACCCTTCCCATTCTCTCCCCCTCATGGCCTTTGCTCTGCTGCCAAGTGACAAGATGACATCCAGTATAAAGCAGAGAACAGGACAGCCCTGGAGCCATCAGGTTCTGTGAGTGTGTAGGCCTGATCTTGAATAGAGCCTTATTTTCCAGGTTTGGAGCTAAACGGCATGACAGGGATGGAGATAGCCGATGTCCCGCCCCCTCTACCGCTTAAGGGCAGCACCTCAGACTATGGGAATGTGATGGAAAACCAGGACCTGATTGGCTCCCCAACACCGCCCCCACCTCCTCCACACCAGAGGGTAAGTGTAGATCGGCCACGGGGACTTGAACAACACGGCGGTCCCCCGGCCCTGGTGTGAGCAGCTTTACTATGTGCTAACAAGAAAAATGATGAGCTGGTTCTAGATTTGATTTTGAGAGAGGGTGTTAAAGCAGTAAGGGCTTCAGTCTGTGTGGCCTAGGCTCCTGCGTCATCCTCACAGACCTGTAAGGGAGGCGGCTTCTCCTGGCACTAACTGATCCCTAAAGTAGCCTGTGTTCCAGCAGCTCCTCCTGCTGGCATCACACTCATGCTGGCAGTGGCTGGGCACAGCTCTTCCTTACTGTCTGAGACCCCCTACCCTTTTGGTTTGGTGCATTGGCTGCTAGCAGTGACCTTTCCAAGTGTGAGCAACTGGCAAACCCCTCCCCAGAGTGCCACCTCTTGTACACTCTGTTTTAGTCAGTAACCCTGTCTGATACACTCCTGCCACATGTCCTCAGGGGCTGGTGAGTAATGCAAACAATATATGACAAGTGTTATCCTATATAAATCAGAGCCTCTGCTACCAGGTGCCAGTTCGAGAAACATCCTTTTCAGCTCTACCATGCTGCGTTCTTGTTCACCCAGCTACTGTCTGTCCTGTGTTGCCCACTCCTGAGCCCCCACTTCCTGCATTCTCCATGGTTTAGGGTGTGGCACATAGAGAGTCAGCCAGCAGAGGAGTTGTGTGGTTTCCACAACAGCTGCTGGAACGCACACTCCTGGCCCATGCCCCAGAGTAGGATAGTCACAACTTTATAAACTATACAGTTTATACAAAGTCCGCAAAGTACCTTGCTCATGTCTGAGCAGCTGATCAGATGGTTTGCTATTGAACCTCCATAAAGTGATTATATGGCACAGAATTTGTGTAAAGCATCAAAGACATGAAGTTGTCAGATAGTTTTCATGATGTGTGTGTGTACGTGTGTGTGTAGTTCTCCATAAACATTATAAATTGTTCATGCTGTTTTTCTTTTTGACTGAGTGATTTCCAGAGTTTCAAACCTCTCTTGTGTGATAGGCAAACTGTTTATCCACAGTGTGCATTTGACACTTCCTTCTGTATATGAAATCTAAAAACCACTGGTATTAAAAGGACAGGTAGTTTACATGAGGCCAAAGTGCCATTTAAATAGCTGCTATCTTCCTAGAGACATCAAGGTAGGGAACTGGTCCTGGAGAAGGAACCAGGTTTCCTTATGAAAAGCGATTTTCAGGGACAAGAAGAGTTTGCTAAAGTCAGGAAAATGTAAGCCTGAGCGTCCTGGGCACTTGTAGCTGCATGCATGTTATCACGAAAGGAAAAGCAAAACTATCTTCCAGGTCTCCCTACACTAAAGGTGTGAACTTGGCATTAGTGCCAGTTTCAGTGCTGTACGGATAAACTCAGGGGTGGCATCTCCTGTTGTCTCCATTTCTTGAATACATCATTCAGAGATACTGGTGTCACATGAAGTTGATTAAGTAAAGAACTAATATGCATGAGCTTCAGCTCAATTTATAAAGAGGGTTGAATTCAACTAGATTAATTACTCAATTCTTTACTAGCCATTTCTTGTTTAATTTCCTTACAGCATGAGAAAATGTTCAGGTGACAGGCTGGTGGGTAAGCGTGTCATAATTAACAGTAGTGTTTCCTGTGTTGCCTCCCTTTGCGCAGGCCCAAGCAGCCATTTAGGATAATGATCATTCATCTGCCTCGGGGACGGTGATCAATAGCTTCCTGTCACTCTCATTGATCTGCCTCAGGCTTGTAGGCAACTCTATCTCTGGTTGTTGCCATTTTAAACTGACATTTCTTTGGAAATGGCTCTGTGACCGGTAATCTGAGCTATCACTGTACTTAATAGTGAGAAGCCTGGCATTCTCACATCTGGCACAAAGGGCATCTCTGGCGTCATCTTTGTATCAGATTGTATTGGTCTGACCCACAATTATTCACGGAAACCCATGTTATTAGACCTGGAAGTAGGTAGTTCTCTTGACCATTCTCACCAAGTTTAAAAAAAGGCTTACCTGACTGGTTCTTCCCTTTCCTTTTTACAATATCTGAGCCTCATTTTATCTGTTCATTCTTCCTTCCTCCACATGTTCAGTACAAGGTCATCTTGGTACTCTATGCATCAGGAGGAAATTTGGGCAGTGAGTGAGAGATGCCTGTGTCACTACCCTGTCCTTGCAAACTTCCTTTCTCACTCCCAAGTAAATGTGCTTCTTTAGGGCCAACCAGATAGCTCGGCAGACTAAAGTGCCTGCTTCGACAGAGCTCAGACGCTGGGGTTTGATCCCCAGCGTGCCATGTTGACCCCACCCCCTAGGGTGCACTGAGACAGCGGTTGAGATTGAGTGTGGTAGCGCACACCTGTAATCTCAAGGCTGGGAAGCTGAAAACAGGAGAATCATTAGGAATGGGAACTCTGGGACTCTAAGGCAACCTATGACCCATCGGCCACATCCAACAGCCACATACTTTTTGTAAAACTGTCTAGGACCACAGCAGCAGCCTTTCCTTTGCACACTCGCTCTGGCTGCTATTCAGGCTCAACAGAGATTACAAGCCCCACAAAACTGAAGTGGCTGGGGCCTGGCAGGATGGCTCAGTGGTCTAAAGTGCCTGCTTAGGAAAGCTTGGGCAGCTGCAGGGACTGTGGTTTGATCCCCGGCACCACATGTTGCGCCAGCCCTGCCTTGAGGGCAGGCTGAGCCGGCCATAAAAATAAACAAAAAAAACAAACAAACAAAAAAAAAAACTGAAGTGGCTTACTTTGTGGCCTTTTCCTGGAGAAGCTTGCTGACCTTGGCTTACTGTTGAGAAAGCCAGGAAGCTACTCTCAGCTGACCGCAGAGACCATCTCTCAGGACATGCCTGCCCTCACAAGGTAGATCAATTGCTAGTTCAATGGCACTGGATCTAAACCAGCAAAGGAGTAGTTGTGCTTCTCAGAGGCTGTGTAGCCCTTGGGCACACACTCGGAGACATCAGAAAGGCCTAAGGCTGCCAGGCTACCTGGTCTGAGCCCTGCAGACCTGCCGGTGCTAAGCCCAACAGGATGGCGGCCCAGCCCCATGGAAAGGGCGGCTCTGGTGCAGGCAGTGCAGAGACACTGTACCACATGAGACGCCACGTGGAGACAGGTGCTTTCCCGTGGGGCCGTCAGTAATGTGATGTCTTCTGCATGTCCTACAGCAACTGCCACCTCCGCTGCCCAGCAAAACTCCACCTCCTCCTCCTCCAAAGACGACCCGCAAGCAGACGTCTGTGGACTCCGGGATTGTACAGTGAAAGCAGCTGCGGAAGAGTGACCCGTCGTCTTTCCACCCCTCCTCCAGTTCTTCCATGTCTGATGTTTACCTCACTGGGCCTGCCAAGTCTGACCTTTAGTTCAGTGGCTTTTCCCTAAGAGGAATTGCTTCTAGCCATAAGGTTATGGAGCGTGGAGGTGCAGGGCCAGGTCATACCACTGTGTTGATGAAAGTTGGAGGATTCCAAGTGTGTCATCCTTTGAGAGCGCCTTGGTCTTGCTCAAACATCCCTCTTTTTCTGTGCCAAATGGTTTGTATTAGCAGAGAGCTCAGCTGATCTGGGGTTAGCCATGTGGGAGGAGCGAGGCCATCACTGGTGAGTGGCAGTGTAGCAGGACATGTAGGAATCCTCATGCAATCCCTGCAGCCCCGGCCCTAGCTCAGTCTCATAGGGTGTTTGATCAGACCCCTCCTTTCGGCATCTATGGGGTGACTTCCTGTTGGTTGAGTATGTCTTCAACCTACATCTGACAACTAAGTCCAACCCTTCAGGGAAGTTCCTGATTTTTTTTTTTTTTTTTTTCTCGGTATAATGTAAAGTAGGCTATTCTACTGAACAGTTACTAATTTATGGAGTGGAAATACCATTATGAATACTGGATCAAACGGAAAAATAAACTTGAGTATAGCAAAATAAACTTTCATTCTTTTTTGAAGAAGAATATGTATACCACAAGAGATGGTTTTAATTGGATGAATTCTTTATGTCCTCATTGTGTACAGAAGTTTGTATATATGATGGTTCTTAGAACTAGTTTTAATTTTTGTGGTCCTTGTGTCTATTGTACTAGACATCTGCAAATGATTCTCAGTATGTGTTCTTAATTTTTAACTGCTGGAAATGTAAAAACAACCACCAAAAAAAAAAAAAAAAAAAAAATCCCACAAATTAAATTTACCTTAGAGAACTCCAAAATGCTGAAAATGTTGTTGGACAATTATGTTTTAAAAAACTAACTTTGTATAACCTAATATTTTTATTCTGTCATCTATATTTTTTTATTCACTATGACCATGAGTAATTTTTTTTTTTTTATGGTTCCGTGGGTCAAACTCAGGAGCTTGCGCTTGCCAGGCAGGTGCTGATGCGGCTGAGCTGTATCCCGGGCCCGCACTATGACCATGATACTGTTCTAGTAGGCTCCAAAGTTAATCGTTGCCAGTGAAAAATAAAATGTTATTTAAAAAGACTCGATAGTGGCCTGTTTCGCTTTTATTCTTTAATGTACGATATAAATGCTACTGTCTCTATTCTGCATTCTTAAAAAGAAAAGAAATGTATCTTCTTCAAATATAATTTTGTCTATTTAGTTGTCTCTGATTGGCAACCCTGGTAGAAAGTGTCAAAGTCTCTTCATGCATCTGTGTGTGTGTCCTTAAAGACAAAGGCAGATGGTGTTACATGAAGCTGTCTTTAATGCCAGGGATGAGTAAGCTACACAATATTTAGGTCTTCTCAGCTGCTTTTATAGCTGCTAGTTTGACACAGGGCTCTGGTCTGTAGGATGCGTGATTTGGGTTGAGAAGCCTTGATACATGAGAGCTTGCCCCAGGGCCTGCCAGGAAAAAGCTGAAGCTTAGGGGATGAAAAACAAAGAAGGCATAGGGCCTTTGGCTCCAAATGAAGGCTTGACTGCCATTGTTTCCAAGCATGGTTAAGCTATAAGAATGTGTCTCTCCACCATCCAACCAAATGTAGAGGAAGCTGCTGCCAAGCCCAAGACGCTCCGGACATCTCTGTCTCTCAGTGGCTGTACTACTTTGCTGTACCTGTACTTACAACTTAAATAGAAATATCTTCTCACACATGTAAATATCCAGTCTGCTCCAAGAAAGATCAGACTCATAGTGATCCTCACCAAGCCCAGTCTCAGTCTCAGTGTGCCCCAGGGGTGGGGCCAGTACAGGATACCAGGATCAAATCCTGGTTCCTGTGCCTGCCTAGGCAGGCGCTTTAGTCCACTGAGCTATCTAGCCAACCCTCAAACTTTCTTCTTTATAACTATATCCTTTTTCCCCAGTACATGTTTATACTCTAGCCAGTGTGTTACAAAGTGTCTGCTATCTCCAATACTATCACAGTGGCATAGTCCAGGTGGGCTATGGGTCCCTTTCAAGCCACCAAAACTATAAGAATAATTCCTGGTAAGCTGGGTGTGGTGGCACACGCCTGTATTCCCAGAA